>VZTM01022359.1:77285-90469 GCA_013400555.1 Jacana jacana | reverse complement strand
GGGGGGGGGGGGGGAGGGGGGTTGATGGTCTCTCTCGGCTCTGGCCTTTGGTGGGCACCCAAAGGTGCCTCCGCTCTGGGGAAATGAGGTGGTGTGATGTTGTGATGGTGAGGTTGTGATGTTCCCTAGGGGACATCCACGCGCTCAGCAGCCACGTAGGGGTGTCTGCCTCTTTCTTAGTTCCTACAGCCTCTTCGGGGCAATGCACTTCAGTATCTAAGGCCAATGGCATCCTGGCTTGCATAAGAAATAGTGTGTCCAGCAGAAGCAGGGAGGTGATTGTCCCCCTGTGCTCAGCACTGGGGAGGCAACACCTTGAGTCTGGTGTCCAGTTCTGGGCACCTCAACACAAGAGAGATCTGGAGGGGCTGGAGCGAGTGCAGAGGAGGGACACGGAGCTGGGGAAGGGCCTGGGGTATATATCTTACAGGCAGTGATGGAAGGGTCTGGAACTCTTTAGTTTGCAGAAGAGGAGGCTGAGGGGAGACCTCATCCCTCTCTACAACTGCTTGAAAGGCCTTTGTAGAGAGGTTTGTGCTGGTCTCTTCTCACGGGCAGTGAGCGATAGAAGGAGAGGGAATGGCTGCAAGCTGCAGCAGGGTAGGGTTAGGCTGGCCATGAGGCAAGAATTCTTGCCAGCAAGAGTGGTCAGAGCCTGGACTGGGCTGCCCAGGGAGGTGATGGAGTCTCCATCCCTGAATGTGTTTCAGAGTAGATGAGATGTGGTGTTGAGGGATCTAGTGTAGGGGAGAACTTTGTAGAGTGGGGCTGATGGTTGGACTGGATGATCCCAAGGGTCTCTGCCAACCACAATGATTCGATCAGTAAGGGGGTGTGCTGGAGGCGCCTGGCAACTTATGGTGGGCAGAAAACAAAGACGTGACTCTTCTGGTTGGCAAAAATAAGTTGCGTGGGACGTACAGAGAGAAACGTGACTGCTTTTTATTTAAAGAGCACTCCAAGGGGCATTTTCAGGAATGGCAAACAGGACTGGGTTCTCCAGGAAAAAAAAAATCCCCTGACTGTCTGGCTAGCTGTGGTGACCTAACTAGGGTGAGGTTTGATAACCAAAAATGTGGATGTAACAGCAGAAAAGGTCAAGAAAGGTCTTCAGAAACCAGAGCGCTGAAAATCCCGGGCTCCAGCGCTCACTGAAAATACTGAGGGTGGTGGGGCTGGACTAGGAGGTGGCCTTTGACTTGGTGCTGTGGTTGTGGGTGGAAACGGTGCTGGGGCCACTGGGAGAACTGCTAGTTCTGTAGAAGCCAGCAGTGACATGGAGGGGACAGGTCCTACTGAAGGACACCTTTTCATGGCCACAGGACTCTCAGCTGGCTTGGGGGCCTGAAAACCTGGGTACAGCCAAGTTTGGCTTCTTTGGTGTGTTGGGCATCTGGCATCTTGGAGTTGTTGGGGTTTTTTTGGGGGGTGTCTGTGGTTTTATTCACCTCTAAAGTCACATAACTCTCCCCCTATCCACCTGAATGCGGTGCGGCTAGACCTGCCCACCCACCTCAGGTTTGTTCTTCTCATCCCTGGGTGAGTACAGAAGGACAGATCCGAGGCAGGGGTTTCAACCTAAATCTAGGAAAAATAATCTATTGAGGGTTTGGGGTTGGGATGTTTTTTTGCCAAATCTAGAGTTGTTTCACCAGCAAAAATACCTTGTTTTCAGTGTTTCCAAACTTTAAAAAGGGGGCTAATCTGGGAAATGAACTTACCCCCACATCGTGTTCTGAGAGCAGGGCATTAAATGTGTCCTCGAGAACCACATCCCAAAACAGCCACTGAATCCAGCCGTGGGCTGTTCTGCTCTTTAATGACCATGTAGCTAAGTTTACATCTGAGTTAAGGCTCCGGGATCCATCCAGGAACAGCTGGACAAGGATTTCTTCCAGTTGTTTTTTTTTGGGGGTGTTTGATATTTGGGTTGGCAGGATGCATTGGTTTTAGTGGTTTTGTGCACAGCAAAGTGGAATTGTTTGGGGATAAACCCAAGGACAGTTTGAGTTTAGCTATGGGGGTTGTGGTGTGGTGTCAAGGCTGAGATTTGAGGAGTTTGGACGTAGAGATTCCGCTTTCTAAGATAAATCGCAACAAAAATCACACCGTTTACCACCAAACAGGGCCTTGAAAGATGCTTTAAAAAGGCTTTGCAGGGGGCAGTGGCTCACACACCCTTTCTTGTCGTGCAATATCCCTGCTGCTTCTGTGATGAACAAAACTCCCAGGGCAAAAATCCATGCTGCAAAGGGGTTTGTCACCGTGGAGAGAAACACGGTCCCAGTGAAGAGAGAAATGAGGAGGACGTTTCCATCTATTTGGGGAACAAGCAGCAGATGTATAAATAGAAACCCTAGACCATGGCAGTTAATGTCTGCACACTGAGCACAAAGGATTGAAATATTAGTTTGTACTACAGAGTTTGTGGTGGAGTTTACATTCCTTTGCATTTTTGTTCTTAAACAAGTCCAAGCCTTTTGAAGGAGGTATTTTGCCCCGGCGCGGGCTGCAGCGGCCTGGAGCCACCAGTCCATTTGATGTGGGTTTGGAGCACGGCTCGGGAGTTCATGATACGGCACCTGAAGTTATCCCATCCTGGAGGCAGCAGGGGAAGATCCTCCTGCTGATAACCCAGCCCTCTCTTCTGTGGGGGTCCCACAGGATGGGCACAGCGGGCTGGAAAAGCTCTGGTTTTCTTTGAGGTTACTGGAGAGAATCCGTTCTTCTGCCTCACCCAGCGTATTGATACAGAGAGGTCCAGAAGGTGCTTTAATGGTTAAGGAGCCGCTGCCCTTCATAGAGATAAACTCAGTTTGGCTTTTCCAATCAGTGTTTGCTGCTGTTCTCCAGCTGAGCCGATATTCCTGGCGGAGGGAATGGGAGCTCACACCTGTTTGAGCCTTAAAAGAAACCTGTAAGCAACTTCCTTTGAGTATTCAGAGGGGACAAAGAAGTGCAATTTCTAGAAAACCCTACCCCACCAGGAAACCATTGATAGGCTTCTTTGTTGTTCACAGAATCCCAGAATCTCAGGGATTGGAAGGAACCTTGAAAGATCATCCAGTCCAATCCCCCTGCCAAAGCAGGAACACCCAGAGCAGGTCACACATATTGAATGTCTCCAGAGAAGGAGACTCCACACCCTCCCTGGGCAGCCCCCCCCAGTGTTCCCTCACCCTCACTGTGAAGTTTTTCCTCTTATTTAAGTGGAACCTCCTGTGTTCCAGCTTGCACCCAGTGCCCCTTGTCCTGTCACTGGATGTCACTGAGAAGAGCCTGGCTCCATCCTCCTGACACTCACCCTTTCCGTATTTATAAACATTACCGAGTTGTTGTTAAAGGAAAAGATACCACCACCAAAAAATAAATAATAATAATAAAAAAGGGGTTGTGAGTTAGCTCCAATCTTCCTATTTTCCCGAGCTTTTTGGGGTCACGGAACCGGTGAGCGTTCCACCTAGAGGAAGCGAGGTGGTCCTGGGGGCCGGGGCTGGGATTTGCATTGCAGCTGGAAAGCATACATGTGGGAAAATCTGTGAAACAAAACAAATTTGTTGAATTAGTAGGTCATTTACATAGCTGCTCCAGTCATGGTCCGTTAAACAGGCCCAAACAATGGCTGGGTTATGCTCGCTAGTTAAGGCACAGGCTGTGGGAAACAATGCCCTGTTAGCTGGATAATTAATAATCATTTGGAGCCCGTACGTACCTTAAGTCTGAACTTCCCAGCGGCTGGAGATGGTGAAGCCAATAAGGCGTGAGTTGAATGGGATGGACTTGTTTTTGTGAAGTCTTGGTGGGTATTCTCCTCCAAAACCCCGAGAAAGCTCCAGCCCTCGGGGGCTTTTTCAGCATCTAAGGACACGGCCGGGAGAGAAAACCCGCTGTCACTTTCCATAGGAAGATGGGACAGGCTTGTAGCAAAAAAAAACCCAACAAAACAATCATTTTGGCTGTGGTAGTTAAATTTTTAATTGTCTTTCCTGTGTGTGTCTGTAAGGACTCCCCTGTCCCTGTCTCTCAGCCTCTGGGTTTAGCCCGTTTGCTGAGATGCGTGAACGTACCCGATCAAACATAAACCAGTTCCGATGGAACTGGTGAGAAGGCTGGGACCGGGAGGGGACGGTAATTCTCCCCAGCGTCATGCCAGCACGTACATCTCACCATATGGGCTGAATTAAGGACAGCACCGTCCTCACACCACACCAGGCTGACACTCTGCTAGGGTCCATGCTTTGATCCTTGTACCGTGTGAGATAGAGATAGGGAGCACGCCTTTAACAGGGGCCATCGGGACTTTTCATTAGATTACGTGTCTTTTTAAGTAAAATCGGGGCACGCCGCTACGTCTCTTTATTCTGCAGGGTTTTCCTATGGGCTTGGGGTCTCCAAGCGTATTCAGTCGCCCCAAAAAAGAGGGTGGAATGAGAAGTGACGGGGAAGGGTGTTCTGGGAAGCAAACATGCTGACTAAATGTGATAAAGAAGAAATTAGGCCAGCGATCAAATGTTAAAAAGAGTGATATCCTGTGTGTGTGTGTGTGTGTATGTGTGTATATATATGTGTGTGTGTGAATTATCTGGAAAAAAAAAGCAGTTTTGATTAATTCTTGGATGAGGAAGCCCTGTAAACAGATCAGCAAGACTTTAGTTCCCGGCGTTTTTAATTCGTTGTTTAAATACCTTTTAATGATGATATCTCTATCGGCTCATCCCTGTCCTGTCGCCTTTTTATATTTTCATTTTCCTATGGCACTGGAGTTGAAGATGCCTGGTGCTGGTTCACATCAGCAGCAAGTTTTCTTCTTCTGAACACGCCTTCTAGGAGAACATTTCTTCTTTTCCTTCCTGAACTTTAACTTCCATGGAAATCTCGTGGTCAGGGAGTCAATTCCAAAGGCGGGTTGGGGATTGGCTGAGGTTATGGGCCTTCCATGGTGTGTGGGGCGGCACCCAGAAGGTCACTGGAAATCTGAAGAGAGAGCTAGATTTAGGAACTGGTACATGGGGAAGGTTGCAGGTGGCTGGAGAAGTCGGCCCCATGGCTGGAATCTGTTTAATGGGCCCTTATCTCAATTAGGAGAATGAAACCGGAGGGAAGAAGAAACACTGGAGAAAATTGGTGCGACTTTGGAGTAACTGTGGTTGGCTGAGCATTAAAGTGGGCTCACTCAGAGCTGGGCCAACGCTGATAATAACTTGTAAAGCAGTAAATCACCTGCTGAGGGTGAGGTGAGGCCGTGCAAACGCAGCAGATGTCGAATTCCGAGGGCGGCTCGCCTTGAGCTCCGTATATTAGAAGCCTTTTTCCCAGGGACCGGGAAGGGGCTGCCCTGTAAATAGGCAGCGTGAAGGGGAGTCAGTACCTCCTGAAAAATAAAGGTAGCGAGTAGTTTCTAAAGTGCTAGGCTAAAGATAAATAATACACCAAAAAAGCCGACCAGCATCCTCGTATTTAAGAACGAGCACGGCAAGAGGTGCTCAAAGGCAGGCAAGAACGTAAGTTGTTAAACATCCAGTTCAGAGAAGGTACAGAATGGGGTTCAGTGTTCAAAAATACTAATCTGGAAGCAAAGCAAGAGCAAGGAACGACTGGACCCGAGGTTAAGATAAATAGTCACGGAAGATTATCGCAATGCATAAAGGGGAGGAGGTCGGTGAAGTACATTTTAGGACCTCTTAGAGCCGGAAAGCGTAATTTATTGACAGATGATGTAGACACTGCTAAAAAATAAATGGATTTTTCGCCTCAGTGTTCACAAAAGAGGATGGGGAACAGATGCCAGAATCGGATATAAATTTCCCAGGAGAGAGGCAAGAAATAGCAAAGGAAAATAGGGATTATTCCAGAATGGGTGATCACAGGGTGGGTGAGAACATCAGTAGATGGATTAAAATCTATGGAGGAGCTAGCACAGAATTCTTATTTAAGAAAAGAGAAAGGACTGTTTCATGTTGACGGGGAAGAAATAGCACCCAGCTCCCCTCCATTGCTTAGTGTCCCCAGCTGCCCACAGGGGTCACCATCTGGGGAGCTCTGTGTTTCACTGGAGTGACACAACACCCATAAGGACTCTACTGCTAAATTGTGTGTGTGCCCCTCTGTTCAGCTTATCTTAAAATAATTTTAAATATTTAAAATATATTCTCCAGTGAGTCGTCCAGTCTCCACAAAATGTACAGTCCTTTATGGGAAGGAGGCTGAACTTGGGGCCATCCATGAGCAATAGCTCAGCTGGGTGAGGAGGACATGTTCTTTGAGGGAGCCATCAGAGATCAGCAAACATAAGGTGAAGCGTTTCCACATGGGTCCTGCTGTGCATTGTATTCCTCTGCCTCAAAAAAAATCATTGAGATTTGTTAGTTCTGCCAGAAAAAAGTCTTCCTCTGATGGGAAGGTCCACCTTGTGTGGTCTGACATTCACATTTGAAAGTGAGAATCTTCAGGTCATATATCTGGAATGTTTTCACCTTAGTGGTCTGTAGGGAGGATAAGGGACCAGGCACATACACCTCTTGCTGTTGCATTGGTCCTCAGGTTGAGATGACCCTCGGTCAGTCTGGACCTGGGTCTGTGAAGAACTGGTATCTGAAGTTCTGGGGCTCCTCTTTGTGAGCCTTGTAATGATCTAGAGGAATCACGTTCTTGTTGGCACAATCTTCAGTGTGTGAACTTGAGTGGGCTTCGTGCTTTTATGAATGACTGACCTGAAACGTTTGGTGTAACAATGGAGTTCCATCTTCATTATCGTGCCAGCTTCATCCTCGAGTCCCGTGTTTCCTCAGAGGCATTTATGGCTTTTGCAGATTTGCTCTCAGAGGTTCTTGTGCCTCTTCCTGGTCCAGATTCATTAGTTTCTCGTGCTCATTAGCTTTGACTGCCTTCAGAGAAGGGATGGCTGAGTGACTGGCAGGTAGAGATGCTGAAGCTGGAGGCAAAACGAGATGCTTGACATCCACTAAACGGGCAACCATGTGAAAATTGAGGGATGGAGGGAGGTAATGGGTGTAATACGTAACACAGAGCTAAGCTGTTGCAGCGCTGTGGGCTTAAGACTTGTGGTCTTCCCCATCATATATGGTAGAAGAACGTTAATTAAAGTTTACCAATATTGAATTGTGAAAAAAAAACCCATGCAAACTAAAAGTGAACTTTGGTTGTCCATCTGGCAGAGGAGAACATTTGGACACAGAGCTGATTCAGCAGAACACTTTTATGTTTTAAAACCTTGCAATACTTTAGAAATAGAATCTAGATCAAACAACATTTCCCATCCCCCAGGCAGAAGTTTCTCCTTGGATAGCTTTTGCAGAAGACCAAAGCCTTTCTTCTGTCCCCTGAGTGGAGTCTTATCCTCTTCCCAATTGCAGCTGCTGACAGACCTTCTCTGCTGGTTTCTCATCCCCGCAGCTGCAGGGCAGAGGTTCCAGCAGAGCTTCCTTCATCTCATCTTCCTCCCTTGACCTATAAGACAGGAAATGTGTGTTGGTTTTGCTGGTTCTCCCAAGAAGACACACCTTCTGGTACCTCCACCCACTCTTTGGTGGCATCTGAGATGATGAATGGAATGGATGGCTGAGGGATCTCATTAAACCTCCACCTAAATTTAACTAGACCTTCCTTTTAAGGATCTTCTCCCAGCTTCTGCTGGCAAAGTACAGTATTTTGTAGATGCGCTGTACGCTGTGTAGCGCCTTGTGTGCCTGCTTATCGTGGTGGGAATATGCTTTGGCTTTGGTAGCCTTCTATTACACCACCAGCTGCTGAAATAACTTCTCTTGGGATGCGAGGGATGGCAGAAAAATCTCGGAAGAGATGATAAATCCTCTTACAGTGCCTGTTTTGTGGATGGAAACACCCACGAGTAGCCAGAGTCTGAGCTCATTGCTTGTAGCCTTCCACTCGCCCGGGTTTAAATGCCTAGAGCTTCCCGCCACCCTCCTGGTCGTGACCAAGTAGTGTCCTTGCTCACTTCAGTCCATGTCCTAAATCCACTCAAATCTAATCCTAGTTTTCTATTGATGGAAGCTGCAAAGTGTCAAGAGCTTTCGAGGAATGAATGGTGACAGAAGTCACACGTGGAATTTGTCCTGGTTTTTTCCTTTGGAGCATGCCCAGGTTATGTAGCTGTGACAGACTTACAGGATGAGTTCATTACAGAGGGGCTTTGGCCTTTTGTCATTAACCTGAAAACCAGCTTTCTGTGCCCATAAGCAAAATTTTCCATGTGTCTTACACAGCCAAAGTGCCAGCTGTCCTACAATATATACCTTCAGATGCATCCCGTGCCTCTTTGTTGTGGCTGCACTCAAGGCAACGGAGCTCCAGCTTTTGCGTCTTCAAGCTTCTCTTCACCCTGGTTTGAAGGCTCACCTGAAAGTTGCTTTTGGATTGTTTGTGCTTTTCTGCACAACAAGAGGCTTCTGTCACCTTCAGAGCCCTTGGCTTCCATGTGTGGAGTTTGCTTGGGTTTAGGTCAACCTGGGGAGCTGCCCCCTGCCCTGCTGGGGAGCCAGGTGGAAGGGGCCAAGTTGGGAGGCAACAGGAAAGATCTCTTTGGGCTTACAAACCCCAACGAGGCCATGTCTCCTTTAACTCCGTGGGTTAAATAGCCAGTCCTTCCCTGTGTCTGTTGTTTGCCTGGGTTTCACCTCTTTGGATGGCAGAGCTATGCTTTGTCTGAATACACGCGAAATGGTTTTGATCACGTTATATGGAGCTGTCATCACCACCCCCTCCCCAAAACAGTTGCAATTCCTGTGCCTGCTCATGTGGTGCACACCTGTAACATGTTGGGAACGGGCTGGGCTTTGAAGCTCGACTCGTTCTCTCATAAGACTCCACATATTTCTTCCATCATGTAATGAGATTTGCTGATGATACGGAACGGAGCGGAGCGAGCCGCGCTTTAAAGGGAGGCAATATAAAAATACAGCTTTGGCCACGGTCCTGGGCTCGGAGGCGGGCAGGAGAAGTCCTACTATGGTTCCAGGTAGCCATGAAAATGGGCTTGGGAGTTTCTGTCACTGTGGCTTAGTGCAGAGTAAAATCATAGAAGCATAGAGTGGTTTGGGTCGGAAGGAACTTTAAAGTCCATCTAGTTCCACCTCCGAGCACCTCCCACCAGACCAGGTGGCTCCAAGCCCCCTCCAACCTGGCCTTGAACCCCTCCAGGGATGGGGCAGCCACAGCTTCTTGGGGCAACCTGGGTCAGGGTCTCACCACCCTCACACCAAAGAAGTTCTTCCCTAGATCTCATCTCCATCTCCCCTCTTTCAGTGTCAAACCCTTCCCCCTTGTCCTATGGCTCCCCTCCCTCATCAAGAGTGCCCCCCCTCCCAGCTCTCCTGGAACCCCTAGAAGGGGCTCAAAGATCTTCCCAGAGCCTTTTCTTCTCCAGGCTGAACCCTCCCAATTCCCTCAGCTTGTCCTCAGAGCAGAGGGGCTCCAGCCCTCCCAGTATCAAATAATCACTGGAACGCAGAGAGAGTGTGAAAGGAAAAGGAAAGATGTGCTGGTGGAAGCATCTTGGAAGAGCTGGGAGTTCAGAGAAATTCCATGGGATGTTCCAGATGGCAAGGAGTGGCAAGTGGATGTCCCTTGTGTCCTGACCAGAGATGGAGAGCAGCCAACCCGTGATAGGAACAAGGGTGGGGGGGGATCTTAGGAGGTTTTCAAAAGGTATAAAGGAGATTTCTTGTTCAACTACTGGGATGAATAAAGCGCAAGGGAGGGTAATGTGAACCCACTGCTTGTTAAAGGGAAGAGAAATAATGAACCCAGCTTCGGGGCTGGGACGGAGTGGGTCTGGGAATTGGTCAAGAGAGAGAAGAGCAGATTCCAGCTCTGCTCCCAGTGTCCTGCTGGGGCTGCATGGGGCAGCCCTTCCCTGTGCTGGGTCAGTCTGTGTTGCTGCTTAATGGAGAGAGACAGATCTGAGGGCTGATGGAAAACAGCGCCTTTAAACCTTTCCCCAAATACAAAACAGCTTTGGCTTTGCTTTTTTTTATATATACTTTTAGGGGTTTCTCTCTCTCTTTTCTCTTTTTTTGCCTTTATTTCCTTGTTTTTTGTGTTTCCCCCAAAGCTAATGGTCTGAGATTCCTGAGCAAAGGTTGAATAAAAGTCAAAGGAAACTAGTTTGGCACTTCATAAGGGATGAGTGAGGCCACATCCGTAATCCTGTGCACGGTTCTTGTCACCTTATTATTAGAGCTGTGTAAATCTGGCAAGGATTTGTATTTGCCAAATATACCTCTGGCCTAGATTTGGGCTTATATTTGGAATTCGGGCCAGTTTTAACGCCTGTGCACTTTGTAATTTTTGCCAGTTTTAAGCAAAATAACAGGAAAGAGGATAATGAAGGACAGAGGAGTCAGGAAAGCAGAAAGCTGAGGGACTAGAAAAAGAGAGGAAAACAAGGACAAAGGAATACAGAGCCCACCCCGTCTTTTCTGCTTTCTCCACAGCTCTTCTTGACTGTGTTCCCCTCTTCTTCTTTCCGTGCTTCATTGTTCCTCTCCCTGCACTTTGAAGAGGTAGATAAATTCAGCCACTCTCTTCTGCACTGCTTGTGCTCTCCCCTTTGTTTTTTAATTTGCAAATGTCCCCCTTAACCTCTCTCCCATAAATATCCCCTGGATCAACATTTCTTGTCCTGTTGCCCCGGCGTCCCTCGGTGCGTGTGCTGGCCGTGAACGTTCTCCTGGGCTCCACCTCCCATCCAGCCAGATGAAAGTTCTCAGGACTGAAAAGTATCCCGCTCCCATTCGTGAAGTAAGCCTGGGGAGACAGATAGATCTTACTTGCTGATGTTTTCCCCAGTGTAGGTTTGGTGAAATAGGCAGAGAGAGGGACCCAGGAGAGTGGAAGAGTTGCTTGGCTGTGGAGGCTGCTGCGGGTGGAATGCTCTGAGTGGGTTTTGCTGGTTTAAGGCTAGACAAGCTGTGACTTCTCCAAGGTCACCTGGAGAATCAAAGGCAGAACTGGAATAAACCCAGGAATGAGGAGCAAGAAGCCCAGATTCTGGTTGTTGGTAATACTGGTCTGCTGGTAAAGTTTGTGGTTTTAGAACCATAGAGTTCCTTAGGTTGGAAGGGACCATCTAGTCCAAACACTGAACATTTTATGTTACTGAAGGTACGTTAAATTGTGGGTCTTAAGCATGTCTGAGCCTGCTGCTGCTCCTCTGGTGGAGGTTACCCGCCCAAGAGACCCCCTGGCACAGCCAAGTGCTCTGTATGGATTGTCCCCCTTCCTTCAGCAGCTCCCACAGGAGGAGTCGGTGCCGTGTCCTTCATCCTCCAGTGCTCTGTGTGGGGGGGACGGGGTTGCAGCCACCAACTGAAGGTGTGGGTGCTCAGAGAACCCCGGCCTGGCTTGGTTTTCGTTACAGATAACGATCTGTCTCCTGGGGTTGCATGGGAGGGGTGGAGCCGCTTTATTGCGTGGTTTGGTTACCTTCTTCAGTGGTGATTCATTGATTAGTAACACCTACGGGTTTGTACGGGGCAGAGGAATGAAACGGGGATATAGAAGGTGCCCCACGAACCTAACGTGAGCTTGGACAAATACGGGGTGTAAACCCAGTGCGCTCCCCCCAACAGCTTTGCCATGAGGCTCTGAAGGAAAAGCAGCCTCCAGGAATGAAGGTTGTCCTGGTGGATGATAGGATGCCCATGAGCCAGCAACATGACCTTGAAGGCCAATGGCTTCCTGGGGGGCATTAGGAAGAGTGTGAGCAGCAGGTGGAGGGAGGTCATCCTCCCCCTCTGCTCTGCTCTGCCCTGGGGAGGCCCCAGCTGGAGCACTGGGTCCAGTTCTGGGCTCCCCAGTTCAAGGAGGACAGGGAACTGCTGGAGAGGGTACAGCAAAGGACCACCAAGATGATGAGGGTCCTGGAGCATCTCTCTGGTGAGGAAAGGCTGAGGGGGGATCTGATCAACACCTAGAAATCCTTCAAGGGTGGGTGTCAGGAGGATGGGGCAAGGCTTTTTCCAGTGGTGCCCAGGGACAGGACAAGAGGGAACAGGCACAAACTGGAACATGAGAAGCTCCATCTCAACATGAGGAGGAACTTTGTTTCCTTGGAGGGTGTCAGAGCCCTGGCAGAGGCTGCCCAGAGAGGTGGTGGAGTCTCCTTCTCTGGAGACATTCAAACCCTGCATGGACATGTTCCTGTGGAACTTGCTGTGAGTGGCCCTGCTTTGGCAGGGGGTTGGAGGAGATGATCTCCAGAGGTCCCTTCCCAACCCCAGAGCATTCTGGTGTTCTGTGAATAAAGGGATATTTCCCATTCTGGGGCAGCACCGTGGCACGGACCGGCTCCGTGACCCCAACCCATTGTTATGTGTTCAGGTTGTTGAGATGTACCTGCTTGGTGTGCTGAGCGTGACAAAAGGAATGAGATGTCTGTAATTACGCTGGGAGAGGGAGGAGATGGCGTTTTAGTGCCTTTGATCTGGAGCTAGACTAGGCTCAGCTTTGGGAAATTTAATTTGAAAGAATCCAACGTACGCATCTGCTTTTTGTACCGTGGTTCCTTTTGAGCCACAAAATAGAAATTTATGAATGCAAATGTGTGGATTCTGTCTGTTGGAAGAGAAGGAAGCCCGTTCAAAACACAAGTTCCCTCTTTAGAGCACAAGAAAAACCTTCATAGGAACGATGGGTGGCGGCGTTAGGGAGTTCGTGGGCGAAGTTTTGTTGCGAGCGGGCGGAGAGCATAAAATGGTAGGATGCTTCTGGGGGCATAAAATTTTCTGGAAAACATATTAAGTGAGTATTTCCCAGGTATTAATGAAGAGAATGGTGTTGGTGGGGGGGGAATTTCTCTCAATCTCCACCAAAGCAAGGCTGTCGCCAAACGGCTCCGTCAGCTGCCCGGGCTGGGAGATGGAGGGACCCCGTGAGGAAGCAGGGGGTTTGTTTTGGTTCCTCTGCTGGTGCCCAACGTGCTGTAAAATCCCTTGTGCCTCGTAAATTGAACGTGAGCCAGAACTCCAGGTAGATACTTTCAAAACATTGCTGAAGTGATGCGCCTTGTGTTTTTTCGGGGTTTTGCCTCAAAACCGGAGAGCAGACGCATGGGGCAGCAAAGCCTGCAGGAGATGGGCTTTGGCTCTAGTAGATGTTCCATCAGAATTTCCCCTTCTTTCTTTTTCCCCTACTCCCTGTCAAAA
>VZTM01022359.1:57613-69764 GCA_013400555.1 Jacana jacana | reverse complement strand
GGGGGGGGGGGGATGTTCTTCTCTCCCCGCAGCAGGATGAGCCCCAGGCTGGTGGCAGCTCGACTAGACTCCGTGATAGCCCCCCCAAGAAACCGACCCCGAAAATCCTTCTCTGTCATCTCTGACAGTAACCTTAAATTGTAAAAAACACATTTTGAGAGATGTGTGACTTTTGAAGAAGTTGATGTCCTTTTAATATGCAGGATCTTTGGGGTGGGGAGGGAGGGGGGGGGGGAAGAAGAAGCACCCTTTTTAAAATTAAAGCACGTGCCACAAAAGCATGCATTTATAATCGTGGAGGTCTTTGTTTCAGTGCCTGCAGTACTAAATGCTAAATCAATAATAAATTTAAGATCTGTGTGAGGAACTGCAGCGCTGGAGGAACGGATCCCCGCTCTTGAGGGGGGGGGTGGTTTTGCCAGCATTGGTTTCCTACTGGTCTTACTGGTCGTACTGCCGCGGCGGCGCCTGCCGTTCTCCCCGGCCCTGCCTCCCGAGGTGCTCCCGCGCTCTCAAGTTCCAAATAGGAACTCCTGGATTTTGGGAAAGGTTATCCACAATGTTAAAGCTTTTGTTTGTTTGTTTTGTGTCTTTTCAGTTCTTGTGCTTTACTCTTCCTTCACGGTAGCCAAAACAACGCCAGTTTCACAAAAACCAGTAATACCAATAAGGGGTTTGAAGTAATCCAACCCCCTTCCTTACAAGGAGTAATATAATACAAATAAACCCATATATTTTAAAAATTATATTCTTTTCCCCACTGGAACTGAGGTTTTAAAAGTCCATGCTTCAGTAGAATTGATCCCCAGTCTTCCTATTAATGATTTATTGTTTTTTCTTCAGCCCAATTTCCCCAAAATCTTTAAATGGGGATACATTTAAAGTTAAACTGGTACCGGTCCCTGTCGGCGCAGACCGTGGGCTTTTCAGAGGGTGCTGTGAGACGGGCACAGCACCGTGACACCCCGTTCCTAAAACTACCAAGGGTCTCCTTAAAAGGATTCCCAACGTTCCCCAGCAGGCCCCAGTCCCTTCCACTGGGATGGACTGGTGGGCAGCGGGGAACAAGCCGTGGTAAAAGGTAGAATGAAAGTAATTCGGAAAATTATTGCTTTTGAGCCTTAAAAAGAACCAGAAATACCCATTCTGAATAAGAACATGTTTAATGTTAGAAAAAAAGGATATTATTTTGTGAGCCTACTGAAGAATTATGCAGCGACAAGGTACTATTTTGGGCTTAGAAAGGGAGGGTTTGGCCATGGGTGTACTGGGTTCAATGCCCCTTGGTTTCAGTGAAGGCCTTTCTCCATTCCTGTGCGATTCCTCTGGGAATCTCTGGGAGGTGTCCAGAGCACTGGGCAGGATGAGCCCTTACTGGTAGCTATGACCTTTACAAGGTCAAAACTGGAAAGAAAAAAACAAACCAAAACAAAACAAAAAAAGATTACAAACTTAAACACTGAAAATTAATTTCCCAGTTCCAGAGCCCAGTAAGTGGTTTGATTTGGTGAGCTGTGCACCAGCAGCTCCCACTGCCACCAGTGCCCTGGCTTCGCTGCTGCCTGTGAGAGTTGATGGAAATGCCTAAATAAGGCTGCGGCTTTGGTTACCTACTTTATTTGTGCAGCGTTGACCCCGGGGCACTGCCCAGAAATGGTCAGGCAGCTCTTTCTGCAGGTGCTTTTTCTGAAGGGTGGCAGACCCACATGGTACCAGACCAGAATAACGATGACTTTGGAGAAGTCCTTCTGTCCTCTGACCCAGGGGGGAGCCTTCACGAGGAGTTCTGGAAATGCTAGTTACTCTTCTCAGCACCCCGTTGCCAAATTATTTAGGGACTTGGATTACACGCCGCCAACTCGCGTGGTTTTTCTTCTGATTGGTCCATTTGTTATTTATGTGACTGGTCTCCATAGGTGTGGCAGAGCCAGTATTCCCAGTTTGTGGTGGTTTCCCAATCTGCTGCTGCAGCAGCCTGCCTGCAAGGATTCCTGCATTAGGAATCTTCAGAAGAAAGCGATTATGGGTTCAAAGAAGGGGTTAATTTACCATGGGCATTTTTGGTTAATTCAATAGTATGATTTGTTGGTAAATAAGGGCCATGGCAGCTGGGGGCTCCTACCTGGTAATAAGGAACGTTGAGGGATGAGAAGGTGCAGGGGGGATGTATGTAGCCCTGTAGATTATAAAGTCCTGGGCTTTGACGATGGAAAGATCTCCCAGACCATCAGTGGTGTTCTCTGGCCTGTGTAGGAGCTCTCCCAATAACCAGTCTGGTGAACAGTCCATCATGGTGGGTCTCAGTGGGATGAGTCCTCCTGCAGCCCTCAGTCTTGGGGGGGCCCAGCCCCTTGCTTGGGGAGAGGGGGTGTATTCTCCCGAGAGCCCATCACCGAGGCCTCGGGCACGGGGATTTTAGGCTGTTCTCTTCTTTTTGTTGGCTTCACTTTTTCTTTGGTCTTTAAGGACCTACTAATAACGTTTATGCTAGTTCATAAGGGAGATGCCCTGCGCTTGGCAATTCTGCCAGGTAGAAAACCAGCTGGATCAGGAGTGCTATTTAAAGGAATGAAACCATAAGATTTTGGAGAAAATCATTCCAGGGACCCAACTGTTCGTGTATAGCTTGAAGATGGGGTAGAGGCTTTGGAAGGGCTGTATGAAAATTGGAAGACTACCATATCCAAAATTTAATAATAATAATAATAATAAAAAATATATATATTAAAGTAAATCAAAGTAAAGTCTGTAGTCAAACTCCTTAATTGTGATGCATTTGCTGAGTTTCCCTCTTCCATCGTCGGCCCTGCTCCGATGCCATATGGTCTACCATGGAACATTTAACTTGTCAGATATAATGGATTGTCCTGGAAGCAGATTTTTGCTTTGAGCGTTCGGCTCCTTTCTTGCATTTCACTCTCAGCTCCAGGCTGCGGGATGAAGGATTGGGGTGGAAATGCAAAGAAGAGACACACAGTTGATTCCCCTTAAGAGAGTGACCTATATGCCACAAAATTTTACCCACGTAAAGAGGCATTATCCCTGTCACTGACCCTAGCAGGCTGCATGTCAGAACCATTTAAATTTGTCTGGACTTAACAGATTGTGCAAATGTTTCAGAATCAAGTGCTTAGGAATAATAAAGGCTTGTCATTTCAACTTAGGCAGCGGCGGCGCAGCCCGCGCCAGCCAAGGGATGAGTATTATTTATGGTGACCTACATGTAACCTAAGCTTGCCTGCCTTGTAGACCTTGTAAATTAAGTTCATCTCTCCCAGGGCTACTGAAAGTTTAAAAAAAAAATACTATCTAGATGTATATATTACCCGATAAGGAACCCAAGTAGCCATTACTCAGTGCTGGAAAGCAGAGGTGAGGGCTGGGAGGAAGCAGTTGATGACCCTCAGATGGGTCCTATGGGCTCCTTGGTCCTCTTGGAGCTCTGCCATGCTTGGGACAAGGGCTCAGCCTCCTGTGGATAAAATGCCCTCGCTGGGGGACCCTGAAACCCGGGTAGACACTATCAAGTTTTCTGTTGTATTGAATGAAGCAAGGGATTTCTGAAACAAACGTGGCAGATGACAAGTTCTTCCCTGGATCAGTGTTTTTCTTTCATGTCCTCTCCCTTAAATATAACAAAACTGTAAAACATGGACCAGAAGCCCTGGGTAATACTGCTGTCCCGTTCTTGTCAAGTAACTGGCTAAAATCTGGGATAAAAAAAAAATCTGGCCCCGCTAAAGATACTCAGGGAAGAAAATATTTGTAAATCAACCCGAATTTTGCTCTTCGATGCGGCATCCCGGTGGGGTGGGAAGGATATTGAGGAATGGTCATTTTGTGTTTTGCCTGAGGGTTTTTTGTCTTTGCATTTGGCAGCGAGAGGAGGATTGTCAGCTGGGAGAGGTGGGGAATCCCTCTTTCAAGGACTTTTGTTATTCCCTCTGCCGTAGAGAAGGTGTCTTTTCCTGGGAGAGCTTTATCCTTCTCGCTCTGGCGGCCTTGGAGAGCGTGTGCACTGATGCTATGAGTTTGCCCGTATTCTCAGCCCAAATCGTTCCCAAAACGTTTAGGAACCGTCAATTCTCAAGTGTAAAGATCTTATTAGGGTCTGCATGCCCTCTGCTGGATATTACCGATGGGAGATGGGAGGTATTTCCCAACCTTACAGTACAGTTCCCGTGTCATTCCTGGTGTTTTACGCTGAGGAGCCGGTCGTTTGTTTTGTCTCCTTAAACTCATCCAAATGAATCCAACCCCTTGTTTTTAAAAGGTCAAAACTCTAACAAAAATAAAAGCTGGCGGGTTGGGTTGGGTTAGTTGTGGTTTTGGTTGTGGTTTTTTGGTGGTTTTTTTTAATTTTTCAGTGCTGAAGAATATTACACCTAAACCTGGGTTCTGTAGGAATGCAGAGCAGAGTGGTTGATCTCAAGGTCAGGCAGTATTAGAGAGCAGGTAGTTCTGCCTGTATGCAAAGAGGGGAGGAAAAATGGGGGGAGAAACAGGAGCTTAAACTGCTCCCAAGGCACCTGGGGTTTTTGGTATGAAAACCTGAGAATTTATCTTTGCCAGCAGGCTCCTAAAAGGGCTCTGTGTGTGCTTGTGCTCAGCGTTTGTGTCCTTTCTGGCGTGTAGAAGATGCTGCGGACTCAATTTGGGCTCTGGCGGGGGGGGGGTGCTGCCCAAAGTCACCCCCAAGTTCTGAAGCTGAGCCTTTTTAGTCCCTTCAGGACCAACTGCGGCCACCTAACTGGAACAATTTCTGTGGGTGTTGTGTGAGGAGTGGGTTTGATCCCCCATCCCAACGATAAGGCTCTTGATCTCGCTCGTGGCCGGTGCGTGGTTTGTTTTAGTGGCCTTTTAATAAGCGCTCCTGGATAGGGGTGGTTTTACAGAGATTTAGAGGCGGCAGGGAGGCTTATTGTCCTCCTTCAACTTGCTGTCTTTCATGGCCTCAGATCCTTATCTGCCTCCTTTTAAAGCGATCCTGTTTTCATGCTCCAGTGAAGCCCCAGCTTTCCCCAGCCCTGATAGAGATCTCCTGAACCCCCGGTCCCCGAACGGACGCGGAGGGGATCACCCAGCAGTGTATTTCAATTTAGCATCGCCCTGCCAGGCTTACTTGGGATAAAAGAGCATCCAGTAGTGCTTTCAGGGCTGGGCTGTTAATGCAGCACGGGTTTCTCTCCTAGCTTTATGAAAAAAAGCCGCCCCTTTTTTATTACTCTTAATTCTCTCGCCTTAGACGATGTGAGAGATTAATTTTCTGTTCTCCGTTGCCAGTTCCCATCCCCTGCCCCTCTTTTGGCTTGGTTTTGCCAAGGAGGAGGAGGGTCAAACCTGGGGGGACGGGGGGGTTTTCTTCCAGTTTCTCCGCTTCTCCCCGCAGTCAGTCGCGCTGCCCGTTTCCAGGAGCGATAGCAGGTGTTGGGGCTTAGGCCACGGTAATTATTTCCTCTAGGCTGGAATTCCCGGCGCACGGGGAAAGGGAAGGAGACTAAAGAGGGGGTTTAGGGACTCAGGTGCCTCTGGGCTCTACACGAGGGCTGGCAGCGCAGGGGACGAGGTGCCCGCTAGCCCTGGGCTCGCGGGACGCGGCCACGGGGGCAGCGCCTTTAAGCCCTCTTCCAGTCCTAACGTGGAATTTCTTCAGAGCCGGCCTCGAAAAGAAGCGGTTGTTTTGTTTAAACGCCTAATTGAATTACCAAAGTTGATTATTCGGCTCTCAATTAGCGCGCGTACTCGATATTAAGCTCATTAATGTCCCCTGGCCCGCAGTATTATTTATGGGTTGCACAAGCTCGGTGATGGCAGCGCCCGAGCATCCTCCGATTGACTCCCGGGCGCTGAAGGCCTGTTTGGACGGGACGGGACGGGATCGATCCCCTACGGCAGCTGCCTCACCCAGGCAAATAGCCAGCTATTAGCCCCAAACCTGGCTGCCATGGAAGGGCGCCATCGCCTCTGCCCTCTGATTGATTTTGGTGGGACTCATCGAGCACCAAAGGCCTGTTTTGGGTAAAGCCAGTAGAATAGGTTCTTTGAGATTCTCTCCTGCCGTTCTTATCCCGTAGAGTTTCGAGTGTAGTTTTGCCGCAGCTATTTTTGTTTGAAAAGCACACAAATGGAGAAATCTGAACAACCTGCTCTGCTTGGAGCAACCTGGTCTGGTGGGAGGTGTCCCTGCCCAGGGCAGGGGGGGAGGTTGGAACTGGATGATCTTGAAGGTCCCTTCCAACTATGAAATGCCATCCTGCCCTGTCATAGCTGCTGTCATTTGGGAGATGGCAGAAATAGATGGAGCGCGTTGCCTCAGTTCTTTTGGTTTGGGGCCAATATTTCATCAACCGAGATCAGCAACCAAAAAAAAAAACCAACCCCAACCAACAACCAAACCCAACCCAAAACACAGGATCTGGGATCTTCACGGATTAAGCGAATCTCTGCCAAGGGGACGGTGGAGCTCGGGGTGGGCAGCGCCAGGGTCGGTCCCTTCCCTGCCCTTGAAGCCCACAGGGGCCACTGCTGGCCGAGAGCCCCATATGGGAGCAGGCAGCACAGCCCTTCCTGTCCCTATAGATGGGTCTGGGATGTACAGACAAAGGCAGGTATCGTGGAAGGGAGCTGCCCTCCCCGTTGAAGCCCAGGGCAGCAGGGTGAGGCGCTGCGAAGGGCCGCTTTCCCTCCAGCTTTGCATTACTGTAGCTTTTAGGCTTTAATTCCCTTTGAGTTTTGATGGTACCGTGTAAAACCAAAAAAAATAATAATAATTTTTCAAAAAATGTCCTTTTGTAAAGCTGCTTGCTCTGGCATCGTGTCGGCTCTGGAAGCTGCGCATCAGCCTACGCACAAAGATCCTCTCTCCTGTCAGCAAGATCTCTTTCCCCTGGTGGCCTGGTGCTTTTTGGGGTGCAAGGCCCTTCAAATCCTTGGGGGTAACACCTTCCCATAGCTGTGTGCCTAGGTTGTGGAGCTGCCCTGCCTCGGGCAGGTCACTTGTCCGACTGTGGGGAACGTGGTGGCACAAAGTTTGCTCCCAGTCTGCCTTATTGTCTGCGCTGGAGGTCTCGCCCCGCGCAGAAACAGCTCGTTACCCTGATACTCCCCTTACCCTCTGATGAGATTCTTTGTGATGTAAAACACACTGTTTAAAAGAAAAACCTCACTGCAAGCAATAGGGGATTTTGACTGTACATCCTGTAGGGGAGTGTGAGATCTATATGTGGATCTATACGTATAGACAGAACCTGGGTCAAGCCTGACTTGGTGACTCAGCCGAGCTCAGCAACTCTCTGCTGCTAAAACCTTGGAAGAGGAGCCACTGCAGGCATGGGGACGATGCCCCCGCTCCCCGTGGCCCCGGCACAAGGAGGCGGCGAGCACCGCTCCTGCCCGGCCACCGGGAAAGGCTGGCTGTCACACAAAGAGGGGGACAAGCCTCAAGCCAGCTCTTTGCCCCGACACCAGGGACGGCGTTGGGATTGCCGTCCTTCGCTTAACAGCCAGAACCATTTCACTTCATACACGAAAAGCATTTCTCTTTTCTGTTTTTTCACTCTTTTTGTGTGATTTAATTTTTTTTTCCTTTTGTTGTTTTAAGGAATTGAAGTCTTGAAAAGTTCTGAAAAAATAAAGCTGCCCCCTGGCTCCTCTGGTGAAACCACGGGCAGGCGGGTTTTACTGGGCTGGGCAAAAGACAGCAAGGGCTGGGAGGGCTGTCCATGGGGGGGACATACATTTATCTGAGAGGCAGGTGCTCACAGGGAGAGGATATACAGTGTGCAATGGCTCCTTTATTCCAGTGAGGCTTTTCCTCGCATAACTTAATGATTCTGTACAAATTTGGGGCGTGATTTCTCTGCTGAAAGGAGTCAGGGTTTTAAAATAAAAACCAAAACCCCCAAAACCCCCATTTGGGGTGCTGATGTGGCTGTCAGAAGTTCTCACAGGGTGTGGGGGTGTGGTGTGGTCCTCCCAGTGTCTGCAGACCCTCACTGAGACCCCGAGGTGGGTCCTGCCACTCGCTCCCTGGAGCTCCCGAATCCTCCCTTTCCCACCTAAACCAGCATCAGCCAGTTTGGAGTGCAAGAGCTATAGGTGAAGGTGAAGTGATGTGTTTCTGGACCCTCATAACCCTGCTCTGGCTGGTAAACCTGTATGTGTGTCAGAATATCCAGGGGAACGTGGAACTAGAAAGTTGAGCCCAGTCTTCTCTTGCTCAGAACTCTTTCCCAGCTCCAGCTCCGCGTTGCTCGTTGCCTGCTCTGCCCTCGCTGCTGGATTCTCCTGGCCTTTGTCGGTTCTCCGGAGGGGAAAGCCATGGGGGCTCCCTCTCAGGATGCGTTTGAGACGTGGGACGTGGGAGGGAACGATCATTAATTTTCAATGATGCTAGAAATGGAGCAATAAAATAAGAAATAGGCTTAAGCCAGATTGCAGACCCGAACGGCCCGAAGTTGGCAGCCGTTAAAATTCCAATCCCTAATACAATTCCCTCTTAGTTTTTCCCCCCAGACGGGTTTCCCTTCTTCGCTCTAACCCAGAACTCGCCCCCAAACCTAGGGCAGAGGAAACCCCAATTAGAGTATTCTGCTCAAACTCCTCTCTCAAAAAGACCAGACAAACCCCCAAACCAAAGGGTTCAAACAGGAAATCCATGTAAAACTTGACTCCCGTTTCTAGCAACAGCCTCGCTCCCTTCCCTCTGCCCATGGGGAAGAGTGGCCTCATGGCTCCCATCCTGCCTCCCAGAGAGAAGGCAGGGTGCCCTCCCTCCCTCTCTCCTTCCTTCCTTCCCTCCCTCCCTCCTTCCCTCCCTCCTGGGGCAGGGGGAAAGGGAGTGGGGAATCCCGGGGGCCGGTGTTGGAGCTTTGGAAGTGTCTTTTTAAAATTTTCTACTTAATTTGATTAATTTTTCAAAGCACACCATGGCAAGGCGAGTGGCTTCGTTATTGATCGATTGGCAATCCTGCGCTGCTTGGCTTTGCCGCGGCCGAACAGAAAGGCGAAGCGAAACGTTTGTGAAGCAATGGGTTTAGTTTAGTGAAGATAAGCAGGATTGCTTTTTATTTTTCTCTTCTGGAGGTATTTGGGGAGCAGAGACTTGAGAATTCAGTGTTTGTCAGAAAACGGGAGCTGCATGTAGTTCGGTCTTTGTCTCTCCTTTGATTGGCATGCATTGTGTGGATTAATTGGGAAAAAAGGAAAAATAGATATATATTTACACCCAAGCTAAGTTCTTGCCTCCCATGGGGACAGAGGTGCTTTTTCCACCTTACCTAAAGGGTGAGAAGGGTTACTTGAAAGTTATTCCCCAGCTTTTGTAGGTCAACTTCTTCCATGGAGCTTTGTTTGAATTGTCAGATCATAAAGCCAGGGGAAGGGTATAGATGGCGATGCGCGATCGCGGGGCTGGGAACAAATGGCACGTTTTAGCATTTGGGTCCTCTAGGTAGGAACAAACCCCATGAATCAGATGTCTGACAAGATTTGTTATTCCTTTCTATTTCGAGCTGCCTTATTTTATTTCTTTCTTTTTTTTTTTTTTTTTATTCCCCCTCCTTTTTTTTTTTTATTTTTATTTAATTTATTTATTTATTTCGGGTCTTATTATTTCCCGGCTTACAACAAATACTACTGAGGGGTACTTTTAGGGTTTAAAACACGGACAGCGGTGCTCCATGCAGTAAAAGACTTGAACGATTAATGCTACCCTTATGCCTCTTTTGAGTAGTTTTAGCCATGGGGCTTGGCACTGCCACCATTGTCTTTGTGCCAAAAAATATCCGCAGCGGCTGCCGCATTCTAGTACTAGAGGGTTGTCTCGAAAATTCCGCAGTGAATGCGTCGGGTGTCTGCGCCGCTCCTAGACGCTCGCTCTTCTTTAAAACATTTTCTTCTTTAAATTTAAAAAAAGAAGAAGAAGAAGAAGAAGGAGGGAGAGAGAATCTTTAGCTCTCGCAAAATCTCGGGAAAGGCAGAAGTAGAAGGCTGGGGTGCTGGAGCGGCTGCAAAAAATGATGCATAATGTGTACAGTAAAACGTGGAAATTCAGGAGAAGCTTTTGTATTTGCGAGCACAAATAGTTGCTTAAAGAGCCTACTCTTGCATATTATCAGCACTCTGGCAAATTTTATTATCTGAAACAAATGTGCCAGTGAATTTTAAGCAGAAAATCAACATCAAGACTGTAGCTAATTTTAAACGGACAGTTTATACAAAAGCTATCGCCGCCACCCCCCCCCTCCCCTCCTTCCTCCCAAAACCAAGTGTCATTGCAAAAAAGTATGATAATTTCATCCTTGCGCTCGATGGATACCTTTTGAAGGGTTTCTTGACTTTTTCATAAATTTGGGTTGTTTGTCCTTAATGGAGGAGGCAGATTTCTTGCCGTGTGTGGGAACAACAACGACAAACCGGCATGAAGTTAAAGGCTCACACTCTCCCAAGGAAAGGTGCTCGCTCCTGATCTCCACAAGCTATCTGTTGGGCGGTTAAAAAAGTGGAGGCTAGAGATGAAATCTTTTTACAAGGAGCAATAATCCTACCAAAAAAAAAGAAAAGAAAAGGAAGGGGGGTGGGGGGGGAGGAAAGCAAAAAAGCAAAAAAAAAAAAGAAAGTCAATCTCCTGCTGGCTGCTGTGCCGCTTTGGTACCTCACAGACTTCGACAGAGTCCTGGACGAGTGCCCATTGATGTCATGGAAACACTCAAATTACTGAGAATGATTCATGTCTATGCTGTTCTCTTATCCTCCCCCACACAAATAGAAGTAGATTTTAACCCTGACAACTTGTAATTTGCAGCGGGTTTATTTTTGTATCTGGATAAATATTTTTTAACAACTGAAATTAAGACGAGGCTGCCTGTGTCTGATCCCATAGAAAGGAAGATCACTGATACCCGGCGAGAAGCCTCCTTCCAAGCACCTTGTCTCGCTGCTTCTGCTCGGTTCCCCTCCACCCTGCTCTTCTGGTTGGGATTTGGTGCTGGTGGTGCTGGTGGTGGTGGTCCCCCCACCCTCCCCTTCCTGATCTTCACCGCTCCTTCTTTGCATCGACTTTCTGGCCCTCTTGGGGTGATGGGATGTAGCACAGGGAACTCCAGACATTTTGTTGTCAGACCCCAGCATTGGGCTCGGGGATCTGCAAATTAAAATTTCATCAGCATTTCAATCCTGAGTTATTTCTGCCAAGGCTTCCAGTGCTCCAGAACCTCAGGCTGGGGTGTGTGTGTGTGTGTGTGTGTGTGTTATGGAGTGAGTGATCCATCATTTTTGTTATAACCACATACAAGTGCTTTCAAAAGTTATTACGTTTGCAAATGTCCTATGAATTGCAAATAAATTTTGGAGGTTCCCGTGTACAAATACCTCCCTTTATGTAGAAAAAAACCCAAACAAACCAACCCACAACCAACAACCCAGGCAGCAAAGCGAGCTCTAGAGCCTTAAATTACGATGAGGAGAAAGATGATTATTTTTTTTTTTCTAATTCCCAACCCAGCATTTTTTTTCATTCCCACCATTTTTTTTTGTATTCCCACCCTTTTTTTAATTCCCATTTATCCCACTCGCCGTAGCCAAACTTCATTAAATAACACCTCTGAGGGGTAAGGCAAGCAAAGGCGGTAGCCACCCGGTAAAGGAAAGGACTCAGAACGTTGCCATGTTATTTGGGGAATGCTTAAAATGAACTCCAGCATCCTTTGTCTAACCCTGTGCCTCACCCGGGGTCCCTTGCTGAGGTTTGGATGGCGATGGGCACAGCGAGCAGCAGCGGTGCCAGGGACCCCCGGCCCTGGCCTTTGTCGGCTGGGAGGATACCGTTCCTTCTCGTCCTGGGATATTTCCAAACGTGGTTAAAGGCCGGGTTTTGAGGGCTTTGGTAGGTGTTGTGGCACGGCAGCGCTGGTTTTGAGGGGGTAGTTGGCAGCCCCGTGGACCTGGCCCGTAGGTGCAGAGGTGTGTCCCCCCCCCGGCGCCGCCGGGGAGCCGCACGCGGAGATAAAGCGAGCATCTGGTCCCCGGTAACTGGGAGTGTGAGCTGTGGGTTTTATGCCCCAGCCTATAATAAAAACTTTAATTTTACGAGTGATTTTTACTGTGTTCTTGGATGTTTTGTTAGATAATACCTCCTCCCTCCCCTTCTCCC
>VZTM01022359.1:26274-55868 GCA_013400555.1 Jacana jacana | reverse complement strand
CCTCCCCGTGATTATCCTCACCATAAGGGTGGTCTTTTAGTGTCAATATGTTTTGTATCAGCCCTCTTGACTGCTCTTTGTCTCCGGAGCACGTGGTGCGGTGCTGCTCAGCCATGACTTAATGCTTTGCAGAAAACCACCTCTTCCCTTCTTGATTTTGCTCGAGCCTGGCCATTCAGACCTGAAAGAACCTTTCTTTGCCTTTGTAAATACGGCATAACCGTAACCGGTGCTGCAAGTCGGGCTGCTGCATCGAGCCTTAAAGGCTTCCAGGGGGAAAAAAACCAAACAACCAGAAGAGGCCGGGGGGGGAGGAAAGGGTGTTTAGGGCTGGCAGAGTCTCAGCAGCCGTTGGGACACCATTCAAGTCCCAGCAGCCCCAGGATTGGTAGCAAATGGCCAATTCCCAGCTGGTGTCTCCTTCCCAGGTGTAAATTCCATCATCGCCTTGATGGCGGGGGAATTGGTTCCTGGAAAGGAAAGCAGGGAACATGTCTGGGGCAAAGCTGGCTGGTGATGGGGTGAAGGACGTGCAGGGTGAGGGACAGATAGGATGAAGGACACGTAGGGTGACTGACTGGTGATGGGGTGAAGGATGTACAGGGTGAGGGACAGATAGGATGAAGGACACGTAGGGTGACTGACTGGTGATGGGGTGAAGGATGTACAGGGTGAGGGACAGATAGGATGAAGGACACGTAGGGTGAGGAACAGATAGGGTCATAGGGTGAAGGACATGTAGGGTAAGGAACACATAGGGTGAGGGACAGGTAGGATGAAGGACAGGTAGGGTGAGGGACACGTATGATAAGGGACAGGTAAGGTCCGAGGGTGGGTGTACAGCTGCTATGTCCAACGGTAAGCATGAAGGAGCTCTGCTCACTGGTGGAAGCCCCTTAAACCCAGGTCCAGGAAGCATGTGGAGCAGTGCAGCTGAGATGAAGAAGTTTATTTCCCACCACCATCCTCAGCATTAATCCCTTTCTGTTGCCTACACACCTTGTGCAGTCAACAGTGCCTATTCTACAGATGGCGACAGCGTTAGGAAAACAGGGTGAACATCATGGAAAGCTCTTGGAGAAGCTATATGTGTATCTATTTGTATCTGTTATACATCTATTTATTTCTCTTTATCTCTTCTTGCTCACAGGTAAAACGGAAAGGGGTTCATACTCGTCGTATGGAAGAGATTCCAACTTGCAGGGTTGCCACCAGGTAAGCGAAAGTCTGCCCAGCGGAGGGGATGTGACAGATAATCTGATAAACAAGCTTTGCTTCTTGCCATGGTACATCTCAGGGATGGGCTCCATCCTACATGATGGTGGCTGCAGCTGGGTGTTGCTCAGAAAGGCGGTTTTCTTCACAAACATAGATTTTACAAGCTCCCACCTGAGCTTTTTTTTTGGCCGGGATACGGTCACCAGAGGCTCGGAGTGCTTGGGTTGACCTAATTCCACCCGAGTCGGAGCTATTGATTCGTGTCCCTCGCCACAAGGCCACCCCGGCGAGCGCGGCGAGTCCTGCCCCGCGGCACGGCTCGGGGAATCGCGCCGGTGGAAAGGCACGGCGGAGCTGCCGTCAGCCCCCAGCTTTGGATGGCTACCGCAATAAATTATAGTTTTCATCGAATCTGTATGATGTTGTGTGAAAACAAGGTTGTATTGAGGGATAAAAATGTCTGTGAAAATATGATTTGTTGTCCCTTTTTGTTTCGGAATTGTTTTTGGCTGGAAGTCAAGGCCAGCAGGCTAACAGCAAAGCCGTCTCAAGGGAAGAGCGCGTGAGCTAGAAAAATAAGAGTAGTTTAATTAAATAATAAAATGCCAGTGTAATACAAAGGTATAGCATGTGTGCGCCTGTGCCTCGCTGCACTTCCCATTTGCATCCTTTGAAGTCTCCAGAGAAAGTCTGACTCCTCCAAACACTCTCAATAGCCAAAAGTCTGTGCTTTGTTTCGAGACAATTGATTTTTATTTCTTTTCTTTTTTTTTTTTTTTTTTAAAAAAAAAAGACACTTTGGTTTTTAATTTCAGTAGCAATATTAATCGGGTGTTTAAACCCGTTTTGTTCTTGAAGAGCGCTGGGCTCCCTTTCCTTTTTCTAAGTGCAGTAGCTTCACACTTTGGAAAACTATTGAAAGAATTTAATAGCCTTCTTAATATTCAAAGCTTTATGCTCTTCAAATCTGCCAGGGAAAAAAAAAAAACCAACAAAACCCACATCAGAAAAGTAGCCAAAATGCATATTATTTCCCTATAGGAATGGGAAACGCTTGATCCCTTCTTTCATATGCCCTGCTCTTTAATAGAGGGGAAACGGGCTATTCTTATGTTGTTGATTTGTGGTTTTCAACGTTTACTGTAGAAAAACAAAGCTATTTGAGCAATTAAACAGCAATTTCTGGTGGTGGGGTGCATGTGTGTGCTGTGGGTGGTGCTCTTGGATGGCCATCCGGACGTGCCCCTTCCCTCTGCGATGCATCTGGCCCCTGCACTGGGGCGGCTTCTGTGAATGGAGGGAGGGATGAATGGATGGATGGATTGATGGACAGACTGCTGTAGATGGATGGATGGACAGGCTCTAACAAATGGATGGGCTCCCATGGACTGGGCTTCCAACAGGTCAAATTGGGCACTAGAGGCAGGGTTGGGGTGGCTAGTGGTGGCATCTTCTCCATGCTGGTGGCTATGGCAGGCCCCCCATGGCTGGCCACTTTGCCCCCTCTATTAAGGGGTCCATCTGGAGCCCAGAGGAAGGTGAGGTTTGCCCAAGAGGTCCCTGCATTTACCAGTTGCTGTCCACATTGTAGGAATATTGGGGCTGTTTCCTGTACGAGGTTTCTTGAACTGGGAGAGGTGACAAGGGACTGTTGCCATTTGCCATGCCCTGCTTGAGGACAGCTTCACAATTTCATGTGGAGCAAACTGGGAGGATGCAGAGCTGCTCACTGGTGAAGGTCTTGAAAGTCAACCTGTGCTTTAATATCCTCGCATGCTATTGTTCGGAGGCAGCAGGACTTGTTTCTGTCCCCAGCGCCTAGTAGCACCCATCCCAGGGTGACACCCGTCCCCTCTGCAGCTCCAGCCTCTCAGAGACCCCGCTCTGGTGCTCTCTTGGGTCTGCTGGGCTGTCACATTTCATCTGAAACCATAGCTTTTCTTGGCTGCATTTTGGTTGCAGTTTTCCTGTCAGTCTGACGGCGCTGGAATGGGCTCGTGATGCCGGGAGGCGGTTAGAAATTGTTTCCGAGTTCAAAATAGCATCACACCTCAAGGAGGGCGATGGTCTGTAGATACCTTCTGCGTGGAGTCTTAGTGGGACCTGTGCTGTGGCCTCTTTGTTCACACCCAGATCTGAGGATATCTGCAGGGCACGGGTGTATTTTCTTTAATTTGGGAGTAAAAAGCCAACCTTGGTTTCTTAGGAGAGAGGTGGAGGTGTAGGCCTCAGAAGACCGTTTTTTCTTAAGCGTCCTCAGCTTTATGTCTCAGGCAAAGTGAGGTGGCGTTTTTTAGAGGCTCTCAGTGGTCACGGAGAGAGACTTGGTTCCAGATACCCCAGTGTGAAACAACAGGGGAATGACTGGGTGTAATGGTTCTGCGCCATCAGAGCCATCCCGCAGTGCCAGGAGCTGGAGGGGGAGATGGGTTCTGTGGGGACGGCAGGCGGGAGCCCCATGCCACCGCCTGGCCTGGCCTGTCCCATCCCAGCCAAGTGACAGATCAGCAAACAGCTGAAACCCCCTCCGTGGGGACTCACTGGGTAATTGCTGTAACAAGGATGGTCACCTGCAGGAACAGGCAGCACCAACCACCTCCAGCAGAAGTCTGCTCACCAGAGCTTCTGTCTTGGGCCAGAACTTCTCTCTTGGGCCAGAACGCAGGAGAAGATGAACCTGGAAGTGCCAACCAGTTCCAGCCTTTGAGTGAGCTCCTGCATAGGGTGTGAAAAAGAGGGTAAGCCCCAATGGGCAGCACCAAGCGGGGAGAACCTGAGCATCCCTGTGCCGGGGAGTACGGTCTGTCAACATACCAGCATAAACCCCAACATTGATTCCAGTAACAAGCCAACGGCTGGGCTTGTAATATGAGAGTTAATGCGTTATTTCCCCTGAATGATAGGATTAAAGAATTATTTTTTACATCCCAGTGGAGCAATTCTGGAGTTTCCTCAGAACTGAGTTGGTACAGACGTGCTCGGCTCTCGGGATGGATCCTCGATCGTATCCTATGGCAGTGCCCTGTGGCTGTGTAGAGCCAAGGAGTTGCTGATGGAGGAAACCCTGCCTTCCCACTCCCCGTGGTTTCATTCAGAAAGACTTGAGGAATATTAGGAATGCACTACAAGCAAAGTGCAAAGAACAAAAAATCCAATCCACGGAACAGAGTCTTCCATCCTACAGTTCACATCCAGTTTCTTGAAGCAGAATGGAAAAAGAGATGAAGGCGATGACCAGTGCCCAGCCAGGAGAGAGAAAAAATATTTCTAAAATAAGAATCTCTCCGATTCCTGAAAGGTACAGAAGGAATAATGCTTAATGCTGAGGCCAGACCATCTGTTGTCTGTTCTCCAGGCTGCAGAACTATCAGGATCCACCAAATTATTAACAAGTATGAACCCGCAGGCTTAAAAGAAAATTAAAAGCTACGAGGCTATTGCGAGATTTCGGGGATGTGCTCTCGCCCTTCTTGAGAAAGATTAGCTTATCTAGACACAAGGTATTGAAGAGAACTTGGTGCATTCCAAAGGTAAACGTTGGAGGTGATATTATGGCTCGTGGAGAATCCCCCGAAGCCTGGGGTTATCCCAGGGACCGCAGCGGCGGCAGGAGCTGCCTGAGCTCCTTTTTCCTAAACCCGGGAGGAACGTGCAGATCTTGTTGATTTCTGAAAGGTAAATTGCCACCTCCAGATGTGATGCATTGCTCTCTGTAGATGAGTTCCTGGAACAATTAAGGAAAACTAAATACCTAACGATATTGAACTTGCTACCTATTAATCTTCTGGTAGGGAAAAAACCCAACCCCCTCTTTTCGCACAAATAGCGGGGAGCGATGGGAGGTTCCGTCCCCGCGCTGCCTTCACGCCAATGAGAGGAGAGGTCAGACAGGCAGCAACCCATTTACTTCAAGATGATTTTTATTTCTGAGCCTAGGGCCCAATTGGGCTCTGGCTGAAAACCATAGCAAATACAACTCTGATTACAGTGGGAATGGAAGAAAACTTGTCTGGGGAACTATTTAATTCCATTAGAGAGAAGTCATCTAAGAAACACGTACCCAAGTTGTTGTCAAGACGCTTTTGAAACACTGGCTTCATTGAAGTTAATGACAAAAAGCTCATTTCATTCAGTGAAGTCAGGATTTTGCCTCTTGTCTTAATTCTGTGCTCCTTACCATTTCCCCAAAGAGCAGGTGGGGGTTTTTTTAAGATCATGCCGGTTTTGGTGAGGGGTGTGTGTGGGGATTAGCAAGGCAGTAGTATTAGAAAAAGTGTTACCTACTTGATTTCTCTACCTTTCTTCTCATTTCCCATATTGTTGGCTGGGTGCTCAGTTGTAAGTGAGGGGCTGATGATGAAGAGCAGTGCATCTGCTTCTTTAAAGATCTCCATGTAAATCAACACTATTTATATATATATTTATTATAGAGTGTGTTTAAAACAGGTGAGATTCCTCATCACAAGGGGATCTGCTTACACAAAATTCACCTCATGGCCATGGTGAGGTGGCTCCACTGATGGGTTAATGGTCAATGGGACCCACTCGGAGTGAGGAGTGACCCGGAGCCTGTTGGGATTTTCTGAGCAATGGTCCATTTAAAAAAGCAATGAATAAAAGGAACTGTAAAACGAGCTCAATGGCCAGAAAACATACACCCTAGATTTCCAAGGCAACGCAGGAGATTGTATGTGGGAATAAATTGGGTAGTCCTTTGAAAATTTGGATTATCCTTTTGTTGGCAAATGTGTAGTAACAGATACTTAGCTTTTAAGGTGTTTTAACTTAAAGCACAATCCCCAAATCCTAAAATGGCTTGTTTTTACTACTGAGTCTTTTGGAGAGTGAGCCTCAGTGTTGGTTTTGGATGTACTCCTTTACTTGATGTTCAAGAAAGGCACCGGGAGGCCGGTTGGAACCGTCCCGCTGTCGAAGGCTGACTCTGGAATGAAGTGTTAAGGTAAAAAATAGTGCAGCTGAGCTTTGGTTTTTTAACATATACAGATATATATAAAACACAACTGCTACCAAAATGTAATAAACTTTATCCAGATGGAGATCATAGCTGCTAGCCTTCAGCTTGAGTAGGGATACCGTGGTACAAAGGCCAAGCCCCGGGATGATGTTTAGCTTTGGTTTTGTTGCAGTGTCAGAATGGCTTTGTCGGTGCTTTTCCAAAGCCATCAGCATCCCAGGGCAGTTCTGCCCAAACCTGCAGCGGCTGCGGGGGCTCTCCAGGGTTTCCTGAGGGACCCTGTTGGTAGTGATTTATTCCTGGAATCCGGATCAGAAAGGAGCAGGCTCTGAGATGCTGGGAGAGGTCAGAGGGATGGGGCTGGCAGGGCAGGGTTTCCGCAGCATCCCTGCAGTGCGAGGTGATGCCTGTCATTTAACTCCCCTCTCCTCTGTCTCCCTTTCAATATTCTTCTCCAGGTCCCTCCCTCCCTCCTTGCTTTCCTCTCACTGTTCCCTTCTCTCACTGTTCCCTTCTCTCACTCCGAGCCCCCAGCTCCTTCCCTCTGGAAGCGGTGCCCTGGGTTGCCCAGAGGCCGGAGGTGGAAGGGCACAGCCGGCTGCCGTGGTGAGTGACAGTGCCAGTTCTGGCAGAGCTTTCTAGAAACTCAGTTGAAAGTTCATGAGGATCCAGCCAGAGTTCAGCCTTCTTGGAGCTGCTCGTGTTTTCCTGTGTCTTCTCCCATCAGATCCGACTCCAAATATTTCTTGGATGTTGTGGTCTCTATACAGACACCACCCGCTCTTTCCTGACGTCCCTCCTGCGCCGTAGCGGTGGGTCCTCTCTCCGTTCCCTCCCCTGTCCCTCTGTCACGGGTGAGAGGAACCTTTGGCACACGAGGGGGCTTGTGGCCCCCTCTCTGTCCAGCTGGGACAGCAGAGGGGCTTTTCCTGAAGGTTTCCTTCTTAGATGCACGGGGCGTTTCATCCTCTTGGGGTCACGAGGTGGGACATCATTGAGGTTTTCTCCTTGAGCCGGTGGCCACGTGGCCACTTCCCTCCTGTCCCAGGCCTTTCTGTCCCCCACAGTGACACTCTGTTTCCTAAGGAAAGCCTTGGATTTGAATGATTTTTAATTTATTTTTTTCTTTAATAAATTTTTAGTTTTCATTTTTGTGCGTTCGTGGCTCAGCGAGCGTAGGGGCTGGGGGGGTGGGATATGACATACCTTTGAGAGAGGTTTTGTATAGAAGTAACAGAAATATTGCTGGCAAAGTTTAAAATGAGCATAATGGAAATGAAAGACCCGGGAGGGGGGGTATGGGGGGGGGTTGTGCAGTGAGTGCCTGTAGATTAACTGAGCCCAGCTCCCCTTCCCCGCTGTGGGTGCGTCCAGCGAGGCTGCAGATCCTCACCCAGCCCCGATCTTCTCACGCCGGGAGGGGAATGGACAGAAATAGCTGTTGCCCATGTTCTTTTTTCTTCCTGAAGTGCTGGGACGTGCTTTTTTTGGCTGAGAATGACCGAATTGTTGCAGCATCTCTAGTTATATTGGAGAGGACGGAAGGCAGAAGAGGGCGGAGGGGAGAGGGAAGCAGGAGGGATTATCTTTTTATCTGAACCTTTTAAAAGGTCCTTCTTCAGGGCTTCATTCAGCATGAGCCTAATGCGTGTTCTGAAACCAGGCTTCTGATTTAAGCCTCTGGAGAATAACTATTAACAAAAATAACCAGTGGCATCGGGCAGGGACTTGGGGGACCTCCCCTGGGCACGCTCCTGCGCCGCCCCCTGCGTGTAAACGCCCTTGGCCTTCTTGAATTCCTTCGGTGACGCCTTCCCTGGTACCTTGCAGAGCACTTTGGGGGTTGTGGGGGGGGTTTGCTTGCTTTTTTCCCCCCTTTTTATCCAGCCTGCCCACCTTTTCCCAGTACAGAACCACATGGAAGGTGCCATGGCTGCGGCCAGGGAAGGTGTCCGCACGGAGCTCTGAGCTGCTCCTCATTTGTACTTGGTTCAGGGCAAGGAATCTCGCTGTTTTATTGGTATTGTATCCAGTAAGTTATTAAATTTCATCTCTGTGATACACCTGCAGTAAAATAACAAAACATTACTGCACTTAAGGAACATGTGTGTGCCTTGCAATGTCCCACCCCTCCCTTCCCGCCAGCTGCTTACGGATCTCGAGATCCATTGTATGTATTCCCCAGAGCCCACCTCTAATAATCGAGACACATCTGCCATCGTGGTATTATAGGCATATGTAGTTTTATTGAAAACTATACCTGTATATAAAAAAAATTAAATAACTCCTACCTCAATTAAATTGGCAAGCTCCCTTTTCTGAAGATCATATTGCAGACCTCGGGAGACACTGCGAGCTCCTTTTATTCTTCTGTTACAAATTACTTAGTAATTTCTTTTTCTTTTTTTTTTTTTTTGCTTAGTCAAATAACTAGGTTTCCTCACGTTGTGATGGCAAGATTCCTTTACCTGTAATCATTCCTCCTCCGTTCTCCCTCCCTATAAAAACCACACACAGGCTGCACTAAAGCGCTAAAAGACACGGAACGTACCCAGGAACTCCGGTCCTTAGTGCTAAGCCTTTATTTATCCATCTATTTTCTGGTTTTGCTGATGAGATGTGCGGTGTGGATGCCCTTAACAAAAGCTCTGGTGCTTTGTTTTATCTGCTCAGAACCCTTTGAGCGTTCTGCCTCCACGGCTGGGCCGTACATACCTGCCAGCCACCAGAAACCTGGTGCGAAATAGGCTCAGGCTGTGTTGTACCCAGAGCCTTTGGCTGAAGGAAAGGCAAAGAGAACGAGCTCCTTGGCCCCAGAGCACAGAATTACTCCTGAGCAGCTCCAGCCACGCTAACCCTATGTTTATATACAGGGTTTTAAGGTTCTATAACCTCTTGTGAGGGTAGGACCTTAGGGGCTGGGTGAGTTCTGCGTCTGGCTTTCCCTGACTCCCATCTGCCCCAAAGGCTGATGATCAATGTGAACAGGTACAATTCCAGCTACCGTGAGGTTGGTGGGAGAAGCGCCCTTGAGTTCAGCAGGGCTGGGGAGCAGAATTGCCCCTGGTACCTTCTGGGCTAATTTATACTCGGAGAAGATTCCCCTCCGTGGTGGTTTCTGCTGGAGCATCTCGCTTTGGGAGGTGGAATCGTTGCTCCTGCTCCAGAAATGAGTCCTAGTGCCCATAAACTATCCTCCTGTGAGCACGGGCGCGTCGTGGACTAATGTTTTTGATGTTACAGCACTAAAATAGTGACATAAGAGATAAAATTTCCATGTTAATCAAATGTATTAAAGGAACAGACTTAAGTTGAGATGCCTGAATGGCTCATTTAGCAGAATTCCTCATGCATCCAGAAAGACACGGTTTCATTGTCCATCTCATAATTGAAGAAATGCTAAAACCCAAGGCTGCAATTTAGTGGTAAAAGGGGTGCTTTTCTCTTAGCCCTTTGGATCAAACGTTAAGCTGAGGGCTATTTTGTCGGAAGTGAGCATTCCAAGGGCACCTTTCTGGAGCTTATAACCTGGCAACAGGAGAAGGCTGCCATTTGTAACGTGCAATAATAGGTTTGTGTTGTGGTTGAGTGCTAATAGGAGCCCGGTTCGCCTTCGCAGCCGCTGCTCTGCCTCTCGGTGCCGTCGGGAAGGCCAGAAAACTGGGAATGACACTCACCCGCAGTTGTCCCACGGCAGGTTGTGGGCTCGGTGTGCTCCACCTTAGTGCTCTGGGTCCAGTCGGTGTGTTTTCACTAATTCTGGTCATTTTCAGGGCTCAGCATTGACTCAGGGTGCGGGGCTGTACAAGGCGCTAGCTGGGGATGCTCTCTGTGCTGTATTAAGGTACGGTTTGGGAGGTTTTGCTAATATAAATCCATAAATCCTAAAAAAAACCCCAAAACGGTCCAGTGGGATAATAGCTGAAACCATTTTCACTGCATAACTGGTGCAGACAGTGGCATTCATCAGCCAGTCGTCGTGTTCTCCAGAGATGATGTGTTCAGGTCTTGGTGGTGATGTTCCTGCCCGTTCCTTTCTCTGGCTCCATTTATAAGCCATGCTTTTTCTCAGTCACTCTCATAGACGATCCAGCTCAGCTCAGCTGATGGTTCTAGCAAGTCCTGAATTAAAATACCTCATATTGGACCATCAGAACCTCTTATCAGTCTGATGATAAGGAGACCAGGCTGGACGGGGCTTTGAGCAACCTGGTCTGGTGGGAGGTGTCCCTGCCCAGGGCGGGGGGGTTGGAACTGGATGATCTTTAAGGTCTCTTCCAATTCTAACCCTTCTATGATTGTACAGTTGTGAGGACAAGGATATAGTCTCTCTAAGCTTTACAGCTTTACTCACAGAACCACTGAGGTTGCCAGCTCCTGAGGTCACCTCCTCCCAAGGGCTGCTCAAGCAAGAACAGCTACAGCTGGCTGTCCAGGACCCTGGCCAGGCAGGTCTTCCAAGGATGGAGACTCCACAGCTTTTCCAGGCAACCTCTCCTAGTGTTTGACCATCCTCACAGTAGTGAGTGTTTGACCTCCTTCCTGACACCTCTTGGGCAAAATAGTCTTCTTGTCTTCCACAAGCAATTGTTTTTTGACAGTCATCTTCTGTTTCTCCCACCGTTGCAGCAGTAGTTGCCTTTTCATAGGAGGCCTCTGCCTTCCAGAGCTTCTCACCCATTCTGACTCCTCTGGGACACCCCAGGTGGGTTTGGTGTTGGTGGGTTTGACTGTCGGTGGTGGGTACTCTTCGGTTTGTTCCTGAATGGAGCTTGTCTCAGTCCTCTCCAGGCCACAACTGGGGCCTCAGCATCGCCCGGCGTGCGCTGAAATCAAGAGGTTATTTCAGATGCTCATTTCTTCAGGGTGACCATCGTGGTTCTGGAGACGACGGTCTCCCCCTGGTCACCAGAACCCCAGGCCTGCCGCACGCTGCCGCATTGCTCATTTCCAACAGAGAGTTTCCAACAGCCCTTTTTTTACTGCCCAGAAGTTTCTCCGTTCTCCCACCACCCCCTTCTGACGTGTGGTTACCTGCTGCGTTGCAGGGGAATGAATAGCATCTTTAATCACACTTAATTACCGTGCGCCACTGCAGGCAGGAACCTCGCATGCAGCACGGCTCGAGATGGAGAAACAGGATCCTTTTACAGGCTCAGATAGATACAGAACGCTAATTATTAAAATAATGGCTATTTTCTAAACACTCACCCCGCACATAAAATGCAGCCAGGATCTGTACTTGCCGAGACACCTATTAATTTGTTGCTACGAGTCGTGAAATTCCTGCAAACTCCTCCAGAGCATTTCTAGCTGCGGTTGAAGGGAGTTGTCCGGCTCCCTCCGAGTTTCAAAGTCCCTTCCCTTTGCTAACCATTCGGTTTCAGGTGGTTCAGACAGAGAAGTAAGCAGTGCAGCCCATGGATGCACGGGAAGTGAGTGCTTTAACGAAGGAGGGGGGGTATGTTTAGAGAGTGGCACCTTCCTGCCTTGCCCGTGGAATTGCTTCACCTGCTTTACTGCCCGCTCCTGGGGCAGGTCCAGATCCACACAAGCCCACAAGCTGTATATTTTTAAGAGCTTGCACATTCCAGTAAGCTCTCACCACCTGATTTTCACAGAAAGCTCTTTAACTTCCTTCTGGCTAATGGCTGGAGAGAAAAAAACCAACAAACCAAAAACAACCCCCCCCTGAAATATGTTTACATCCCACTTGAAAGGCTGAGTGTGAGTATGGCAGTGTTCCTCCTCAGTGGCTGGTGCCACCACTGACCTCAGTGACATCTTTCCTTTGGAAGGAGACACCCCGACCGTGCTTCTGGTGTTGGGTGATGTATTCCTTTCGCTTCTTGGCTCGAAAAAGGAGCAATTACTTTTGACAAGTAGAGATTTCAGGGAATGTATGAGGATATGAATCCTACCGGCTCTATTTATGTATGGAATAATTACAAACAATGACTAAGTTCTGCTTTCAGCCTGCCTAAAAAAAGAAAAGCCTCTGATACCTCAAACACACAAGCGACATCAAATGGCTGTAGAGTTGTCATGGAGCACTCCCTGCTTCTCTCATTCTCTTGTCTGCACCCATCTGAAGGGGCTTTTCCAACTTGTTTGAATTCAGCATTAAAATACTGGGGGCCAACATTAAAATAGGGGGCCTACAGGAAAGCTGGGGAGATGACTATTGGTCAGGGAGGGGAGCCAGAGGACGAGATGGAAGGGTTTGACACTGAAAGAGGGGAGATGGAGATGAGATGTGGGGAAGAACTTCTTTGGTGTGAGGGTGGTGACAACCCAGGTTGCCCAGAGAAGCTGTGGCTGCCCCATCCCTGGAGGGGTTCAAGGCTAGGCTGGATGGGTCTTGGAGCAACCTGCTCTGGTGGGAGGTGTCCCTGCCCAGGGCAGGGGGGTTGGAACTGGATGAGTTCCAACTTTAAGGTCCCCTCTAACCCAAACCGTCCTATGTTTCTACTTCTGTAGGACAACCAAGTGCATTGTGTTCCAAGTGCATCATGGTTTGGGACTCCAAGTCCCCCGTAGGTTGTCTGTGGCCATCGGTTGCTTCCTCGGTTCTCTGAAGGGTTCCCTGAGTGTTGTGTAGCTGTTCCCAGGGGCAGAGGAACAACCAGAGCCTGGGTTCCCCGATTCCTGCGGGAGGCAGAGTTGACCAGTAGTGTCCAGTGGGGCTGGCAGGAGCACATGTTCTTGTGTGGTGAATTGCTCCCGGGGCTGTCTTGGCCAAGTCATCCCCACCACCCCCCGTAGTCCAAACCCACATCGGGAGTGCCTGTGTTAGAGCTCCCCAGCTGTAGACCCGAGGCCGTGGACCAACGACCTGGTGAAGCCTTGCGGTGGGGCTCTCTCGCTTCCCCTTTCCTGTTTTGCTCAATTTTCACTGTTCCCCTTTCATGGCTTTTTTTTTTCCTCCCCATAACTGACTGATGTTTTGCTGCAGTTTGTGGCTGGCGTTAGGGGGTGAGGGCTCTGTGTCCCTCACAGGTGGAGGAGCTGGGCTTGAGCCCTCTCCTGCCTCTGAAATGGGTGTTTCGTAGAATTAAGTCATGGAATTATCTGGGTTGGAAGGGACCTTTCAGACCTGGGAGTCCTGCTGGACAACAGGATGCCCATGAGCCAGCAATGGGACCCTGTGGCCAAGAAGGGCAATGGCATCCTGGGGGGCATCAGGAAGAGGGTGACCAGCAGGTGGAGGGAGGTCATCCTCCCCCTCTGCTCTGCTCTGCCCTGGGGAGGCCCCAGCTGGAGCACTGGGGCCAGTTCTGGGCTCCCCAGTTCAAGAAGAACAGGGATCTGCTGGAGAGGGTACAGCAGAGGACTGCCAAGATGATGAGGGTCCTGGAGCATCTCTCTGGTGAGGAAAGGACTTGAGTCTTTTGAGTCTGGAGAAGAGAAGGCTGAGGAGGGGGGATCTGATCAACACCTATGAATACTTGGAAGGGTGTGTGTCAGGAGGATGGGGCTAGTCTTTTTTCAGTGGTGCCCAGTGAGAGGACAAGAGGGAATGGGCACAAATTTGTACATAAGAAGTTCCATCTCAACACGAGGAGGAACTTCTTCCCTTTAAGGGTGGCAGAGCCCTGGCAAAGGCTGCCCAGGGAGGTGGTAGAGTCTCCTTCTCTGGAGACATTCAAACCCTGTGTGGACACATTCCTGTGGGACCTGCTGTGGGTAGACCTGCTTTGGGAGTGGGTTGGAGGAGATGATCTCCAGAGGTCCCTTCCGTGAGTTCACTGAACTGCAGCCCGCGCTTCCCCGTGCAGCCACCCTGCTCTCTCTCGCCTTCTCAGCTTTTTTAAAGCCATTTTAAAGCATTCCCCCCCACCCTTTTCCTCTGGCTTGGGAAGGTGCCCCACATGCTGGTGGCATGTAAGAAATAATCAAGAAAGAGCAAGCCAGGAGGCAGGTATTTCCTGGAGGCAGCAGCCGAGGTGTGTGTCTGCCGGGCACCCCAGCCTTGCTGCCCCGTGTTTAGCAACAACAGAGAAGTTAATATTTTTTTATTTGCTTTTGAAGTTAATGACAGAATTTAGCCATCTGTCTGCAGGTTTATAGGTCTTTTTTTTTTTTCTTAAGAAAACAAAACCAAAAAAAAACCAAACCCCAAACCAACCTATTTTCATTCTTTGAATATGGAACCTTGTTGACTGTCAGGAGGAAACACGTATTATTCTTTTTTTAAGTAGTGAAGATCTAGCCTGTGCTACAGTTAAGAGTTACGGAGATTTCCCACATCCTTGTCTTTCAAAAGCATCTGGGGGAAAAAAAATGCGTATAAAGCCTACTAAAACCCAACTGGTTTTATTATTTCTCACTGAAATATAAGCTCACTTGGGTAGTTCTGGGTCTCTTTTCTTACGTGTGCTGTAACGCAGCCAGACCTGTATGTTGGGTAACAGGGTGCTCTGACAAGTGCAGTTTTTGGAGAGACTTACGTTTTTATTTTATCATGCAACGAGGGAAAAAAATTGGCAATGAAGTGTCCAAGATACTGTAGCCCATCTACAAAGAAACCAGCCAGAAGCTGCCTGTTGCTTTATGGCTTTCCCCCAGGGAGGGAGTGATGGGCTGCTGCGGGCCACCAGCCTGGTCTTTCAACGGGTCTGCCTGCCAGCCAGGAGATACCAGCTAGGTTGTTTCCACACTCTGGAAATCCTACTTGCCTTCTTGGTCCTGAAAAGTAAAATTTTAAAAACCTCAGACAAAGGTTTCGTGAGGCCATCTTGCATCATCAAGAAGAGTTGCCCGTGTCTTCTTGCCCCCTGCCTGTGCCTCGGTGGGAACAGAGCTCCTCCACCTTCTTCTAGTGCCCCTTCAGTGACTGTTCTCCGACACGTCCTGGGTCACTGCTCTCCTTTTTTCAAACCCGGAGCGTGGAAGAGCGATAATTTCCCGTGAATCCCTCCTATTATCTTTTTAATCCTTATTTCCAGTTTAAATCAATCATTTTTCAGAAGTTTTGTTCCGTGATGACCAGTCTTGGACAGGCTTTGCAAAATGATTGATTCCCAGCCCGGCTTTGGAAGGCTCGCGAGAAACTCCCTTTGCAGTTGGTGCAAAGTCACCACTCTGCTCTGCTGGCACCGTCAGCAGAGTTCTGTGGCAGCTCCATCCTCCTCCGTCCCCGGGCAGGAGATGCTGGAAGTCCCAGATGGAAACTTCTACCGCTTGTCATATTTTCTGGGCACGCGGCGCATCCTGAGACCGTACGGAAAGATGGGACGTGATGGCACGCGTGTCGAGCGGCACAGACAGTTTGGAATTGCAAATGTACAATGGGAAGGCACCTTTTGCTGCGGATTTTTCAGTAGCCCAGCGAGGGTGGATGAGGCTCCGTCCTCAGGGACTCCTGCTGCTGGATGTAGGAGACCAGCGGTGCTGGGCCAGTATCAATTTCCTTTTCCAGTTACTGGAACCTTCTTCTGAAGTTGACCTGCCCTCACGAATTTTGCCGTGTCACTTCTGGCTCTTTGGAGATTTTTCTGCTTCATTCTGTTATTGATTCCATTGCTCTGAGGTATTTGGTGTGTATTTCCATGGGACGTTGTCGTGCTTTCAGCCAAAATTACCAAAAGCAGACTGGCAGATGGCCCTTCCTCCCCCCAAAAAAGAAAGGAGAGGAAGAGGATAAAGAGATTTATGAGTTTAGAATGAACTGAACTCCTTGAATGAAGTACTAATACTAAAATGAAAATTAAAATTAAAGGAAGAAAGTAGTGAAATAGATCCAATCTCTACAAAACTGTGTGAAGCTCCCAGGATGGTGATCAGGGCACCATCAGGCATCGGGAAAAGTCCCAGATGGGACTGGGTGACCAACAGGAGCTGGAGTCCAGCTCTGGAGTCGGGAATGCTGGGATGGGGATCAGAGACAGACAGACAGACAGGCTCCTCTTCAGACATCAACCATCAAAGAAAGAGAGTTGACCCTTTGACCCCTCAGCTTTTCTACTGAGCATGATGGGGATGGGATGGAATCCCCTGTGGCTCAGTTTGGGGTCCCCTGTCCTGTCCCCTCCTCCCCACAGGGGTGACCCCTGGAGGCTTTTCCGCTTCCCACCCTCCAAGGGGGCAAATCCCACCATTCCCTGCCCTTGGCTGTTCCAGCAACGAGCACAAGCCAGGGCCTCTCTGCACCCTCCCTGGGGTGATCAGGGCTGAGCACCCTGAGAGGGAGCAGATTCTGAACAAGATGCTGGTCATTCCAGAGTTGAGTCAGTCAGAAGAGGCCCAGCTCAAAAAGGAAAATTGGTTCTGTTTTACCTCAAACCAGGACAGATGTTAAGTAAAATCAAGAGCAAAGTAGTGTCTCTGAAGCTTTGCTCTCCTCTGGGTGGGAGAGTCGTTCAGTGAAATGGCTTTGATTTATTTTTTGGAAACTACATTTCTTTTAGATGAACTAATCACACAATTGGTGGTAACTTTTGTCCCTAGCATTAATGGAAGTGGTGGTACCATCCCCACAGAGCTCTGCTCCCCGTCTTTTCTGCGTTCCTGTATCCTGAGTTGGTGCCATGAGGTCAAGCAGGAGGAAAGGGCTGTGGAAGGGAGACCTGAATGGGCAGCTGTGGTGCTGAGGGATGCGGGGTAGTGATGGGTTTTGTCGTTGTTGGCTCAATGGTTGGACTCTCTGATCTTAAAGGTCCCTTCCAACCTGGACAACTCTGATTCTGTGTGTGGGAATCCCTGGGGCACTACATTTGCAATAAATCTGCCTGTGGTAGAGAGTCCCCAGTCTACTCCCAGTGACCAGGCAACCAAACTGGTGCAGCTGGCAATGCCTGCTGGCTCCCAGCAGCACCGCGGGTGTAATCACAGCATCCTCTGGTCTCGTCTCACAGGGAATTAGGGATAGAAGGAGAGGGAACGGCTTCAAGCTGCAGCAGGGTAGGGTTAGGCTGGCCATGAGGCAAGAATTCTTCCCAGCAAGAGTGGTCAGAGCCTGGACTGGGCTGCCCAGGGAGGGGGTGGAGTCCCCATCCCTAACGGTGTTTCAGAGTCGAGATGTGGTGTTGAGGGCTCTGGTGTAGGGGAGAGCTTTGTAGAGTGGGGCTGATGGTTGGACTGGATGATCCCAAGGGTCTCTTCCAACCTAAATGATTCTGTGGTTCTATGATTCTCTGCTTTGGCTTTGCATTGAACACTCTTCTTTTTTACTTAAAAACATCGATTTTCCCCTCACACCAGTGCTGGTCTCCCGAGGGGGGGTGTGACAGTTTGCAGTTGGCACTCACACACCACCTTGTTATATTTTCACTCGTGTCAGCATAAAAAGGTGCTTTTTTGTTGGTGGTGGGTTGGTTTTTTTTTTTCCCAATTTCTCGTAGCAGCTGAATTGGCCAATTTTGTTGTTGTTGTAGGGTGACTCCAATTTTTTGTCCTGTCTGAAGTGCAAGGTGACCTGAGCTCTGTGGGCTTTATACTTGAAATATATTGAATATATCTCTGTGCTTTCTTCAGCCTCAGCTGTCTTAAATATCCCCGTTCCCCTCGGAGAGCTCATACTTCAGCTGAGTGGGAAAAGACAGCGAGTAGCAGAGGGAAATAGAAAATAGGGGGGAAAAGAAAGGTCCTGTTTTAAAGGCCAGGCATGTCATTAGTTGGTTTGGGGGGGTGTATTTGCATAACCTCCTCCTGTCAGAAATGAACTGTGACTTTGTACCACTGAAAACATTCGGCTCCTGCTCTGGGAAACACCACTTGGATACTCATAGCATCATAGAGGCACAAGGTTGGGGACACTCATAGAATCATAGAGGCACAAGGTTGGGGGATACTCATAGCATCATAGAGGCACAAGGTTGGGGGATCTCATTGAATCATAGAGGCACAAGGTTGGGGGATACTCATAGCATCATAGAGGCACAAGGTTGGGGGATACTCAAAGAATCATAGAGGCACAAGGTTGGGGGATACTCATCATAGAGGCACAAGGTTGGGGGATACTCATAGAATCATAGAGGCACAAGGTTGGGGGATACTCATAGCATCATAGAGGCACAAGGTTGGGGGATACTCATAGCATCATAGAGGCACAAGGTTGGGGGATACTCATAGCATCATAGAGGCACAAGGTTGAGGGATCTGGTTTAGGGGAGAACTTTGTAGAGTGGGCTCATAGAATCATAGAGGCACAAGGTTGGGGGATACTCATAGAATCATAGAGGCACAAGGTTGAGGGATACTCATAGAGTCATAGAGGCACAAGGTTGAGGGATCTGGTTTAGGGGAGAACTTTGCAGAGTGGGGCTGATGGTTCGACTTGCTGATCCCAAGGGTCTCTTCCAACCAAAATCATTCTATGATTCTAAGGTTGGAAAGAACCTACAAGATCATCCAGCCCACCAACCATTCATCCAAACTCCTCAAACTGCTCAAGTTGGAATTTTTCACTAGTCCTTTCCCCAAAAAGGCGTCGTGTCTCTGCGTCATCCCATTCAGTTCCTTAGGTCCCGGGAAGGTCATTACCCGTCTTCCCGAAGGAACCCGTTGGAGGGGGAATTTCTGGGTCCTTTCTCTGACGTTTGTGTTGCTCTGGGTGGGGGGGGGAGTTCCATTTCTCACCTAACGTTAGCTTCGAGTCCCACTTCTTCCCTCCGCTTCCTCTGCAACGGGTGACCCCGGTTTCACTTCTCCGCTCCTCACCCCCCCTTCCCCCAGCAGGCCCACCTTCCTTCACCTTAACGAGCAAGCCTTAATTAATTAAGCCTCCTTTCCAAACCTGGCTGCTGCAGAGCCCCCTGACCCATCAACCCACTATGAGGACACGCAAATGGCTTTTAATCTCGGGATAAGGATTATTTTTTAATATTTTGGGGGTTTTTCCCCCTTTCAAAACCTTGCTTCCCCATCCAAAAAAAAAGGGGGGGGAGGCTGTTGATGAGTAGTAAGAAGTTCAAAACCCCGTCCTCTGAGGTGCTCAAAGTATTTAGCATGGGGTTTGTTATTTATTTAATTCTATATTTTTTTTTGGACAGGAAGTTTCTTTGGTCTCTCAGATGTTTTTTTACGCTAAACTTTCTCTTTGGTTAAAAATATTACAGACATAATTTCGGCGAAATGCCGCTTCCCGTGCATTTGAACTGGTGTAAGCCTTCCCTGTGTTCTCCCATTCAAAGGGAAAACGAGAATTCTATCATTAAAAATGGGAATTCAGCCACCAGACACCTCTTGTTTTTTTTTTATAAGAGGGAGGCACGTCAGGATATTTTACCCCGCCTGAGACAACCTGAGCCAGGATTTCTCTTGTAAGCCCCTTTGTAGTCCAACGCTTACACGGGGAAGAGTGATGCTAATTGACTTGTTAGGGTAACGGGTCTTTTTTTTTTCAGGGTTTTCTAGGTTTTTTTATAACGATTTGCCAGGGGAGGAACATTTTGAAGCGAGTAATGGGTAGGACACCCGCGCTGAATCATGTTGAAGTGCTTACTTGAAGTGGAAAAAAAAAACCCCAACCCCACAAAACCCCAAGCAGAGCCTGGCCAAGCAGCTCTTTGCCAACGAGTCTTTGGGGTTTTTTTTTTTCCTCGGGGAAGAAGAGTGCGAACCCCTCGTTGTCTGCGCCGCGTTGGTTGCTGCATGTCATTAATCCTCCCTGCCTCCTATCCCTCTCCCCCCAGCCCCCCTTCCCGGCTCCCCGCTGCCCGCCTCGAAGTGACCGCGCTGCTGATACCTACCAGATGGTATAGGATGGGAGATGTTTGAAAAAAGTGGGCACTTGGAGATGTTCTCAACTTCGGCGTTGCGTAGAAATACAAGATATTTGCGTACTGGGAGGTACTGTGAAAAACAGGGATACCAGGACATGTGTTTCATAATTCAGTGAGCGGTTCCAATCTATATATACATATATATATATCTCGACAAATACCGGCTTTATCTGATTATTCTTCATCCTTACGTAAGACTTAGGGCCCCCTTGTTTTACCATTCATTAATATCTGGATATTGTGCACTTTTTCATAGCTGAAGCATCTCTGTGTATTTAGCTTGTGCTTTTGAGGGGAGTAGGTAAGGAGGGATGTTGCCATAAATGAGGGATCTCGTTTATGTAGGAGAGAACTTTGTAGAGTAGGGCTGATGGTTGGACTCGATGATGCCAAGGGTCTCTTCCATCCAAAGGATTCTATGAAATGGGAGGGATGTTGTAGGTCAGCTGAGCTCTCTGGTGATGTTCTAGCAGCCCTTTAAAAATCCTGCAGGCTCTGCTATCTTCAGCAATGCCCCAAAACCCAGTCCATGGGCCAAATTCTTCCCTCGGTAACACCCAGGAGGCTCCCGCTGCCTTCAGAGGATTTATCCTGGGCTAAACCGAGGGCTGTTTGCCTTCTGTACCACATCTTCCCTCCTGGAAGATGACTCTCCTCGTGCTCTTCAGATAATATTTGCGTTCAGCCAGAGCAGCCCCAGAATTTTGTACAAACTTGAATAACTCTGCTTGCTCTGTGCTCAGATTCTCTTTGTCTTGTAAACCTTTCCCTCACCCTCTTTACGCTACAAAAAGAGGTGGGAGCGCTGTTGGGGTCCAAAGCTCAGGATTTTCCCCGTGTTCAACCACCCACAGATCATTCTGGGGTGAATTTTCCCAGTAATGGGCTTGTGTGGGCTTCACCTTCACGATGTCCTTTGGCCCACAGCAACCTCAGGGGGCTGCGGGTGCTGAAGTTGGGGTGAATCCCCCTATCCCCAGAGCATCCCTGGATGAGGGGGGCAGGCACCAGTGTGGGGAGAATCCTCACTGGGAGCTGCTCCAAGCATCTTTAGCCACTGCCAATATTGAAGCTGGTACTACAGTATTGGGGCAAAATTATTAAAATCCCCAAACCCAACACTTTTTGTGGGCACGGGAGAACTTTCTAACCCTAAACCTCTCGGTTTTGACCCAAGTCCCTCCAACCACTCATTCTCCTCTTCCCTGGCCACCCTTCCCCAGACACCAGTCCTTCTGGGCAGTGAGAAATCCAGCAGCTTTGGTGGCTTTTAGGGTATTTTTGAGGCCTCTGGAGGGTGAATCGATGACACCTTCCCATCCCTCTTCCCCAGTCACCACGAGGACTTGCCCCTTTTGCTCGTTGGTTCCTCGCCGGGACGTATTTATTACGAGTATTACCTGTATTTAAGCATGTGTTTTTAAACACTATAATCATCTGGCTCGATTTCAGCCTGTAAATGAGAGCTGTTTTCTGAAAGATTAATAACAAAGCAGGGAGAATGTCCTTCTGGCTGCCTGTGAGCGAGCCCAAAGGGAGCTGGGTGGTGCTTTGCCGGGGGGCGGTGCTGGGCTGGGGGTGAGGGCTGTTAGGGTGTCAGTGTCCCCAAAAGGCCAGGAGTTGTGTGGGACACGGGATTTTATAGCTGTCTGTGTGAGTTTGGGTGAGCACACACCCCTACATTTCCATATACTACGCAGCAAATATAAGTATCTATAACACCCTGGGTTGCTGAGCTTTGCAGCAGCCAAAGCACTGGGATTTTCCCAGGGAGTGAAGGAGGAGTTTGCAGCTCCAAGGGATTCAAAGTGTAAACTGTAGGGCAGAAAATCATAAATTGGGCAAAAGCTGTGTTTTCCAACACTCCTTAGTGGAGGAAGAAAGTCCCTTCTTCCCTGTGGAATTCTTCTGCTTTGTTCCTCAGTCGGTTGTGGCTCTTTTTATCCGTTTTCCCTATCTTCTAGGCACTTTTTCCTTACACCAAAGCCTTAGAAAAACCAACAAAGCCCCTGCAGTCGATGGTGAAATTGTTCCCCATAACTTTGAAAGAGGGGGATCGTTAATGCAAAACAAGTAACTAACCTTTCCTGATAATCCAGCAGCGGTATAATAGCGGGAGTCATCACGCCTGGTGGTGAACGAGGGGATGGGGAGAAGCCACCAAACACTGGGAGAAAAATGAAGGAAGAAGCCACAAATGATCCATTTTTTAATTATTATTATTTTTTCCTCCTGCTCACCTGAAATAGAGGAGGAAAAGGAGAGGGGAATACATTTTGGTGTCTTGGCTGGGTTGAACCTCGGCCGCGTCGAAGAGCTCCAGAAGCAGCAAATGAACTTTGGAAGTCACTGATGGTCAGGGCTCCAAAAAAGTCCAACTGGGAAAAAGGACCCAGGAAAAGGTTTAAACTTAAAGAGTAATTTTAAATTATGCAGAGGAAGAGATAGTGGGGGGAATGAACAAAAAAAACCCCACCCTATGTAGAGAAGTGCTGCTGCTGACATTAACGCACGAGGGTTGGTGGAACATGAAAAACGATGTGATAATACCTGCAAGCATTTTTTTAATGGAAAAGGTCAAAGTCAAAAGGGAAAGTGCTCTGAAGGTGCTGCCCTGGAAGGCAGAAGAAATGCAACAAAAGGTTATTTGCCATTGGAGAAGAGAAACGTGTTAAAATTTTCCCTCCCTTCGTCACACGCGAGTGGTGTTGAGAAAAAACCAACCAACCAAAACCCAAACAATAATAAACTCCGTGAAAAAATTCAATCTCTGGGAGAGAAGTTCCTTTCTTCTCTAAAAGTCACATTTTTTTTGGGGGGGGGGTGCGTCTGCGAGATCCTTTTCAGATTTAGGGTTGGTGGAGTCAGGAAGGGAAGACACACCCGGCAAAGTCCAGGGGAATTGTTTCTCCGTGTTGGCCCTCCGTGGGCTGCCGTTTCCACTCGGCCTTGGAGAGAAATACCGGGCCTAAACGCCACCCGCGGGGTTTGGCAGAGAGCTGCCAGATTTCCAAAAGCCAAAGAACGGCGTTATTTGTAGGAATTGGACCAGATTATCAACAGATGCCCCCGTGGTCACGTGACCAGTGGAAATTTAGTTTCATAATTTGATTAAAAGCAGAGGATTGAAATCACAGAAGGAAATAACCAAGAAATGACTCAGAGGCGTATGCGGCGTGACTTAGTTAACTTGACTTAAGTGAAAATTCATAAACTGAGGAGAAAGCACGTCAGAGCAGCTGAAAGCTGGCTGAGGAGATGTAATCCAGCCTCCGGTGGCTTTGCCAGAGCAGAGGAAAAGAGGGCGGTTGCAGTCAAGAATTGGTTACCTTTTAAAAACTAAATAATCCCACAGTTACCTCCTATTCATCTGTTTCAGCAGAAATCCGAAGCGATTTCAGCAAATTCAAGTGGCTTTGTTGGCGAATTGGCGCCGGGATCGATGTTGAAGGGGGATGGTCCGAGAGCAGGGGGAGAAGAGCCAGGGATCTGGCAGGGAATTTGGGGCAAAGTGGTGAAAAATAGCAGGACTCGTTTGTTCTTTTTAGAGAATTCTCATCTCGTTCTCATCCCTGGGAAATTTAGTGCAAGGAGGGACTGGCTTTTGCAATGATAAATGTGTTGGTTTGTATCATTTGACATCTTTTTACGTCATTTATTGGGCAAGCTAGCTGGTGAAGTTGTAGAAAATAGGTAGATGTGCCCATGTTGGTACCAGTTGATGGATGTCCACCAGTTGATTCCAGGATGGGTGTCCCGTCCAGAGGGTGAGTGTCCCGTCCTGAGAACTGATGGTTCTAGAGGGTGGATGTCCCATCTAGAGGATGGATGTCCCATCTAGAGGATGGATGTCCCCTCATGAGGGTGGATGTGCTGTCTGGAGGATGGATGTCCCCTCTGGAAGGTGGATGTCCCATCCAGAGGGTGGATGTCCTATACAGAGGGTAGATGTGTTGTCTGGAGGGTGGATGTCCCATCCAGAGAGCTGATGTTCTGTTCTGAGGATGGATGTCCCATTCAAAGGCNACTCCTTAGTGGAGGAAGAAAGTCCCTTCTTCCCTGTGGAATTCTTCTGCTTTGTTCCTCAGTCGGTTGTGGCTCTTTTTATCCGTTTTCCCTATCTTCTAGGCACTTTTTCCTTACACCAAAGCCTTAGAAAAACCAACAAAGCCCCTGCAGTCGATGGTGAAATTGTTCCCCATAACTTTGAAAGAGGGGGATCGTTAATGCAAAACAAGTAACTAACCTTTCCTGATAATCCAGCAGCGGTATAATAGCGGGAGTCATCACGCCTGGTGGTGAACGAGGGGATGGGGAGAAGCCACCAAACACTGGGAGAAAAATGAAGGAAGAAGCCACAAATGATCCATTTTTTAATTATTATTATTTTTTCCTCCTGCTCACCTGAAATAGAGGAGGAAAAGGAGAGGGGAATACATTTTGGTGTCTTGGCTGGGTTGAACCTCGGCCGCGTCGAAGAGCTCCAGAAGCAGCAAATGAACTTTGGAAGTCACTGATGGTCAGGGCTCCAAAAAAGTCCAACTGGGAAAAAGGACCCAGGAAAAGGTTTAAACTTAAAGAGTAATTTTAAATTATGCAGAGGAAGAGATAGTGGGGGGAATGAACAAAAAAAACCCCACCCTATGTAGAGAAGTGCTGCTGCTGACATTAACGCACGAGGGTTGGTGGAACATGAAAAACGATGTGATAATACCTGCAAGCATTTTTTTAATGGAAAAGGTCAAAGTCAAAAGGGAAAGTGCTCTGAAGGTGCTGCCCTGGAAGGCAGAAGAAATGCAACAAAAGGTTATTTGCCATTGGAGAAGAGAAACGTGTTAAAATTTTCCCTCCCTTCGTCACACGCGAGTGGTGTTGAGAAAAAACCAACCAACCAAAACCCAAACAATAATAAACTCCGTGAAAAAATTCAATCTCTGGGAGAGAAGTTCCTTTCTTCTCTAAAAGTCACATTTTTTTTGGGGGGGGGGTGCGTCTGCGAGATCCTTTTCAGATTTAGGGTTGGTGGAGTCAGGAAGGGAAGACACACCCGGCAAAGTCCAGGGGAATTGTTTCTCCGTGTTGGCCCTCCGTGGGCTGCCGTTTCCACTCGGCCTTGGAGAGAAATACCGGGCCTAAACGCCACCCGCGGGGTTTGGCAGAGAGCTGCCAGATTTCCAAAAGCCAAAGAACGGCGTTATTTGTAGGAATTGGACCAGATTATCAACAGATGCCCCCGTGGTCACGTGACCAGTGGAAATTTAGTTTCATAATTTGATTAAAAGCAGAGGATTGAAATCACAGAAGGAAATAACCAAGAAATGACTCAGAGGCGTATGCGGCGTGACTTAGTTAACTTGACTTAAGTGAAAATTCATAAACTGAGGAGAAAGCACGTCAGAGCAGCTGAAAGCTGGCTGAGGAGATGTAATCCAGCCTCCGGTGGCTTTGCCAGAGCAGAGGAAAAGAGGGCGGTTGCAGTCAAGAATTGGTTACCTTTTAAAAACTACATAATCCCACAGTTACCTCCTATTCATCTGTTTCAGCAGAAATCCGAAGCGATTTCAGCAAATTCAAGTGGTTTTGTTGGCGAATTGGCACCGGGATCGATGTTGAAGGGGGATGGTCCGAGAGCAGGGGGAGAAGAGCCAGGGATCTGGCAGGGAATTTGGGGCAAAGTGGTGAAAAATAGCAGGACTCGTTTGTTCTTTTTAGAGAATTCTCATCTCGTTCTCATCCCTGGGAAATTTAGTGCAAGGAGGGACTGGCTTTTGCAATGATAAATGTGTTGGTTTGTATCATTTGACATCTTTTTACGTCATTTATTGGGCAAGCTAGCTGGTGAAGTTGTAGAAAATAGGTAGATGTGCCCATGTTGGTACCAGTTGATGGATGTCCACCAGTTGATTCCAGGATGGGTGTCCCGTCCAGAGGGTGAGTGTCCCGTCCTGAGAACTGATGGTTCTAGAGGGTGGATGTCCCTTCTAGAGGGTGGATGTCCCATCTAGAGGATGGATGTCCCCTCATGAGGGTGGATGTGCTGTCTGGAGGATGGATGTCCCCTCTGGAAGGTGGATGTCCCATCCAGAGGGTGGATGTCCTATACAGAGGGTAGATGTGTTGTCTGGAGGGTGGATGTCCCATCCAGAGAGCTGATGTTCTGTTCTGAGGATGGATGTCCCATTCAAAGGCTGGATGTCCTATTCTTAGGATTGGTGTCCCATCCAGAGGGTGGATGTCCTATTCTTAGGATTGGTGTCCCATCCAGAGGGTGGATGTCCTCTGAAGGATGGATGTACCATCTGGAGGGTGGATTCTCTCTCCAGAGGGATGGATGTCTCCTCTGGAGGGTGGATGTCCCCTCTCCAAATGGCGTGGGGACCCTGGTGTGAGGGTCCTTCACCCACCCTCCCCCTCCCAGTTGGGAGAGATCTGGGAGAAGCCAGGATGTGGCTCTTCTCCTCCCATCACATCCCTGTGATGCTTGGGAGCAGGGGACATCTGTCCCACCGTGTCTCTAGGTCAGGCGGGCTGGGAGCCGGGCTGCAGCTGTAGCCCAGGAACGACCCACAAGCGTTGGGCAATCGTTCAGGAAAGGAGCTTAATCTCTTCTCATCTCATTGAAACCCGCTTTTCTCTTTGCCTGCAACATCCCCATGATGGTGCCTTTCATACTGGATCGTGATGTAGCATGAAGATGTCAAAAATATATATATATATCCAGGTTGTCAGCAAAAAAAAAAAGGCCTTTTCTGGGTTTTTTTTTTATTTGCCTGATCAGTGTTTTTCTTAGAGGCTTTTGGATTCCAGGCTCCAAGGCCTTTCTCCTTTAATCTGAATTAACGGCCTACTAGTAAAATCTGCCTTACTCCAGTCTCACCCGTTCCTGTAATAGAAGAGGAGTAAAATAGCTTTTTCTAAATGTGTTTTCCTACCTCCTAGCTCTGAAGCAAATATGTAAGTGCCGTTCACCCGATTTTCATCTGAAAAAGCAAAACTTCAGGCTTGCAATAGAAACAGCATTTGTTCTCTTTTTTTTTTCCAGGAGGGGTAATATCGCTTCCATATGGGTGTTGTTTTGTCGTCGCTCGTGTCTATTTTCTCCCTGCCCAGCTCTTAATTCTTTGTCCTACTTACTCACATTTTGGAGGCAGGATTTGCCACTCGGTGACTTTTTTTGGTGACTCCTCAGAAAGAAAGAGGGGTTTGTGGGCAGCAACGGGAAAAGCAAAACCATTGCGACGGCTAAAACTCCCGGGCGCGGGGCTGAGTGTGGAAACGGGTCTTTTCTTTGCTTCTCTCATTGTTGTTACCTCTAACTCTGCACGTCCAGCTGGCAAATTCAGTGTATCATTAGCTTTAGGATGAAGGACGCCAACGGCACGGCTGTGTGGGTACAGTATAGGCTGCCCTGCAAGAGTAGGTCTGCGGGGTATATAGGGATGAGGCTGGAGAATGTGCTTTGCCTTCTGCCCTGCCTGCTCCCTGCCTTCTGCCCTGCCTATTTTCTGCCTGCTCCCTNGATTTTCATCTGAAAAAGCAAAACTTCAGGCTTGCAATAGAAACAGCATTTGTTCTCTTTTTTTTTTCCAGGAGGGGTAATATCGCTTCCATATGGGTGTTGTTTTGTCGTCGCTCGTGTCTATTTTCTCCCTGCCCAGCTCTTAATTCTTTGTCCTACTTACTCACATTTTGGAGGCAGGATTTGCCACTCGGTGACTTTTTTTGGTGACTCCTCAGAAAGAAAGAGGGGTTTGTGGGCAGCAACGGGAAAAGCAAAACCATTGCGACGGCTAAAACTCCCGGGCGCGGGGCTGAGTGTGGAAACGGGTCTTTTCTTTGCTTCTCTCATTGTTGTTACCTCTAACTCTGCACGTCCAGCTGGCAAATTCAGTGTATCATTAGCTTTAGGATGAAGGACGCCAACGGCACGGCTGTGTGGGTACAGTATAGGCTGCCCTGCAAGAGTAGGTCTGCGGGGTATATAGGGATGAGGCTGGAGAATGTGCTTTGCCTTCTGCCCTGCCTGCTCCCTGCCTTCTGCCCTGCCTATTTTCTGCCTGCTCCCTGCCTGCTCCCTGCCTTCTGCCCTGCTTGCTCCCTGCGTGTTCCCTGCCTGCTCCTTGCCTGCTGCCCTGCCTGTTTTCTACCTGTACCCTGCCTGCTGCCCTGCCTTGNTTCTCCCTGCCCGCTCTCCCTGCCTGCTCCCTGCCCGCTGCACACCCTGCCTCTTGCCCTGCCAGCTCCTGCCTGCTCCCTGCCTGTCCCCAGTCCACACGCCAGCCGTGCCCAGAGCTGGAGTGGAGTTTGGTGAACGCAGCACTGGGCTCTCAAGCTCCCCGGTTCCTCAGCGGCGAATATTGACTGTGCCGCCTAAGGACTGCCGGGGTTGTGAGCCCCGCGTTGGAGCTGTGCTACCCATGGCAGCGTGGTTTGTACACGCTTCCTCCCTCCCTCCCTGTGTTGCAGGCCATTAGCAGGGTGACACGGAGGCTGAAGAGTAATAAATGCCCATTGTTCCTTTTACAAGCATCTCGGAAGAACTCCAGATATATTCGGATCGGAGTTTTCCTCCCCGGAAACCCCGGGCAAGGTCCCCTTCAGGCACAAACCCACTGCTTTGGGGTTTTTTATTTAACCTTGGGGAAACCTCTCTTTCCCTTAGGATTGTTCATTTGGGGGATTATTTTTTTCTCTTTCAAGAGAGTGACGAAAACGGGTGCGTGACAGCGGGGCGAAAAATCTTCCGCCCTGTTTTTCCCAACAACTTCATATTTGTTCTGGGAAAAGCTGTTTAGAAGATAGGACTTGGGTTGAATTTGTGGCTGGGTTAAATTTGTGGCTGGGTTGAATTTGTGGCTGGGTTGAATTTGTGGCTGGGTTGAATTCGGGGATGAGAAACGCGTGGCGCTAAGGAGGGGAGGGCCGAGGTGGGAGGGTGCCCTGGCCAGGCAGGGGACCTGGTCACCCGCTGGGCACATGGGGTGCCCAGTATCCCCAGTGTCCCCAGAGCCTAGGGAGAGCCAAGGGGCATCAGAACGTGCAACTGGTGGTGAGGAGAAGCGCTTGGTGGCGAGAGGAACAAAAGCCCCAAAGATGGGCTCGTGTGTTTCCTTCTGCTATAAGAATAAGAATAATAAAAATAATGATAATAATAAGAATAATACAAGTTTGGGATTTTTTTTTTCTTTTTTCTTTTTTTTTTTCCTGTAGAAACCTCTGCATCTTTTTATAGAGAAAAATGTTTGGATGAAAAAACAAAACCACCATAGGGTATGTGTATGTTTTCTGCTCCTAAAGTGAATCTTGTTGGATGGAAAACAGTTCGCAAACGCTGTCTTTTATACGTTTGTTGGGGCTTTTTTGGGTTTGGTTTTGTTGGGGTTGGTGTTTTTTTTTTCTCCTTTTGATGAAATGGGAGGAGGCTGGGTTATAGGAATTCATACAGCTGATGGCTCTAAGTCTTTCAGACTCCCCGACATATGGATAAACCAGGCGCAGATTTAGCGGGTCTGGCTTTATGTTAAAACGTATACGTGATAAAAATATATGACTGCAGAGAATCTCTGGGCTGAGCACTGCTTCACTGGGAAACGCTCGCAGACTTGGACTAAAATTCCCTTTATTTCCAACGGATACGCACCACGAATCCATAACCATTTTTTTTTGGGGGGGGGTTG
>VZTM01022359.1:6365-26156 GCA_013400555.1 Jacana jacana | reverse complement strand
GGGGAAATCAACCAACCAACCGGGAAAAAAAACCCAAGCCCAACCACCACCACCAACAAAAAAGAGGAATATAGTTTTCTAGAATCAAAAGTTATCTCGGAATGTTTTTCGAAGGTATAGTCAAGGAGTAAGGATGTTTTAATTTCTGATTTTCCAGCTCATGGGTCATATTTGACCAACTGCTTTCAGCAGAAGACATGCCACTTTGTTGAGCTATTTAGGAATCAAAAAGACTGTCTTAATTTAAAACAAGGAGCCTTTGTTTTAGTTGGTGACTGCCTTGTGAAATTTTTCAGTTCTCAGCGGGTTAACCAGGGAACAGGGGCAGAGTCATAATTGGCCTATTTAGAGTATTTTGCATGTGAATAGTGTGTTAGTGAAGCATTACTAAGTCTGTTGTGAGTGACATGGTGATTAGAATTTAGATTAGGGAAAACACATTCTGTACTTTATCAAGTACAGTAATTAGTTCAGTCAGTAAAAGTTGATTACAAGTAACGATAAAGTTAGATTTTTGGTGCTTAATTTTAAAATTTCTTTATTAAATGGTAAATTTGTTCTTAATATAAATGGTAGTATCTACACCTGTTTTATTGCGTATCAGAATAATTAAAAGAACAATGTGTTCAATGCAGAGTATAATCAGGGGATTTATATATTATGGGTAAGTTTCAACGTAGTTTATAGCAAATAGAAGATTACTCAGGAAATTGTTCCGCTGTCCTGCTCTCTTCAGGATTGATAATTTGTCTTACAGCACGGGGCAGCTCGTGTTTTCTGCTCTTTCCTGGAAACCCTAGCCCTTTTCCCAGCCCAGGAAAAGGCTGCTTTTACTGGGATGCTTCTTGTTTAGTTCACGGTACAGGCACAACATGGAGATACCGAAAATCCTCCGCTGCTGCTGCTGCTCTCCCTTGGTTTGGGGGGGGTTGGAGAGGGGCTTTTTTTTACTGGTTTTTTTTTCCTGATGGCATTGCAAAAATAATAATAATACTACTAATAATAAAAAAAAAAAAGATGTCTATATTCCTAAGGTCTGATTGTATTTTGAGGTTTTAATCCCATATTACGTCCAGCCCGCTGGCCAGATTTTTCCCGTGCGAGGGCTGCCGGGTTTGATTCGCGGCTCTGAATTTCTCCTCCACTCCACGGGGGTTAGACAATGAAGCTGTTTGGTGCCCACTCAACAGCCCCACCGACAGCAGAATTTAGGCTTTATTTTTGTTGTTTTTTCCCCCGTTTGTTTGTTTGTTTGTTTGTTTTTAAAAAGTTGTGCTATTGTGAAATCCCTGCGCTTCACTTGCCGGCGGTGAAGAACCTAAATTACCCTCAGACACATTCAGGGAGCTCCAAAAAGTTTTAAAAACACTTGATTGCATTTGAATAAGTAGGCAGCAAATCTCCTTTAAATGTAAATAATCGCGTTTTAAATGAATTAGTTTGTGAGTGAAGGCAAAGATGCTCAACTGGAAATTTTTTTGTCATGTCTCCTTTAAAATTTTGGCAGGTTCTGGTTTCAGCCGCTCCGGGAAGGTTTCTTTCACCGCGTTATTTTTAGGGACGAGAAACAGCTAATGCTGAGGAAAGTGGGGTTTAACATGCACACACACACACGTCTATATTTTTCATCTTTTTAGCAAAGTCTCCTCGGAGGTGAGATGGATATTGGCAACCCCGGAGCGCTCTCCCCCACTAAGCCCGGCTCCCAGTACTATCAGTATTCTAGCAATAACCCCCGGCGGAGGCCTCTCCACAGCACCTCTATGGGTGAGTGACTTTGTCTTCAACCTTTTTTTTTTCCCCTCTTTCTTTTCTTTCTTTTTCTTTTCTTCTCTTCTTTTTTTTTTTTCTCCCCTCCCATTGCAACAAATAATTGGAGTTTGGGCCTGTTTAGCCATACTTTGAAATAAACACAATAAGTGGCAGGGTGTTCGCCGCCGCCGCTGCCGCCGCCGGGACTCTCGGAGGGGTTTATTTGAGGGTAACCGATGGCTCCTCTCGCTCTTCTTTGGCGAGGAGCCTTAAAAACCCGCTTTCTGAAAGCCAAAAAAGCCCCCAGACTGGAGATGAAAATATGAACAATTTTCCAGCATTTTACTGTGGGGCTTAGGGGAGCGGTGCCACCCGCTCGGCGTTACCAGAACTGCTGGAAGGCTGGCGTGAGCGAGGCGAGGGGCTGTAGAAAATCTTGGGGGGTATTAACAAAAAACACACACCCCCCCACCCCCCAAAAAAAAAAAAAAAGAGGGAGGGGGGGGGGGGGGAGAGGAGGGGGGAGGAAGGACAGGGAGGGGGGGAGGTGGGGGGAGAAATAAAAGCAGCCTGTTGTCTCATGGAGCCACCCTTCTGTCTGTGTTTGTTGGTTTTTTTTCAGAAGTACAAACAAAGAAAGTTCGCAAAGTTCCTCCAGGTTTGCCATCTTCAGTAAGTACCGCTCGGGCTGCTCCTTGCTTGCCGTACCCTACCGCGGCCCCTTTGTTTCGGGGGCAGGCAGATAGAGAAGAGCCCGCTCCCGGGCTCCCTGAGGGCTGGGGGGGGGACAAGGTAAGGAGAGTTAATAAAACCTCCTCGCTTGTCCGGGCTATAGGTGATTAATTACCCGGAGGGGACCAGCGCGTGTTGCTCGTGTGGCTTTTTGGGCGGCGGATGCTAAAGAGCGGGGCGGCGTGTACCTGCACCTTCCACGTGCCGCTCTCCTGCGTGGGGCTGGCGGTGATTTATGGATTTAAATGTCTTCAGAGAGGTTTTCCGAGGAGTTTACCCCCACCCCCCGGCCCCGTTTCAGCTCGGGAGACAGGGCAAACATCATCCCTGCGCTCTGGGTGCCTCCGGGTTGACTCCAGGTGTCAACCACTGGAACCCAGCTGCTGCCGGGGCACGGGGGGCCGGGCATCGCCCAGCGCTTCCCCGAGGCTTTAAAAACACCCTCCATGTTTTCAGATAAATATTCAATAATCCGTAAAACCTCCTTACAAAGGGCATTTTTCTCAGTGTTTATCATCAGACCTCGGCATCCTGCAGCCAGAAGTTGGTGTTTCGCTTTGCTTGGGGGAAGTCCTTTGTTTCGGCATCCGAATAATTATTCTGTTTGTTTTCCGTTCTCTCCTCATTTTGTAAAATCTTGGGGGGTTTGTTGGGGTATTTTTTCCTGAAAAAAAAAGCTGCAGCGAGGGCACGGGGCATCTTTTGAGAGCTTTAACTTTGAAAGCCAGTAAAATCCATAACAAAATAGGAACGCTAGGACGCCTCGGTACATACAGCAGGAGGAGGAGTATGGCTGAAGAACGCGCTTCGCTCTAGTATTTTAACTCTAATTTTATCTCTGACTGTAGAAATACATATTTTTGGGATCAGTGCCTGCGAGCAGAAAGCAAAGCACTCAAGAAGGGGAGAGCTTCCCTTTCCTGCCCCATCCCTGGAGCTGCTTTATCTCGAAATCTGGCTGTCGGGAGGGAGCCCGGCGACCAGATATGTAACAAATTGGCCTCTTCATCTCCGAGGGGTTTTATGGTTTTACCGTAAATCCACCTAAAATTGCAGTGTGGAAACTAGCATCCTTTAAAAGCTTGGGTTCTTAGAGGGGTAGCAGTAGTTTCATTACGGGTCACTTTATAAATAATAATGGGCAAACATTCGAATTTAATCGCGGGGATTATCGTAACGCAAACCCAAACAGAAATCTTTTTGTCCGAGTTGTTGAAAAATGGCAATTCTCAAAAGCCAGTTTCCAGTGAAATAATAATAATGCTTGCTTTTTTTTATTTTAGGGGTGTTTTTTTCCCCCCCTTTTTTTTTTTTTTTTCTTCTTTTCCTTTTTTTAATTAAAAGTAAGTTCCCACAGGTGTATTTTAAATTTCTTTCGCTGCGTGGGTTTTTTTTTGGTTTGGGTTTTTATTGGGCTGCTTTACAGCAATGGCTAATATCCTCCCCGAAGGGTTTTATGAGGACTCTTACGCTTGAAGTTCGAGGTGGATTTAATTTCCATGAAACTTTAGCTTTTAATACTTTTGCTGACAGCTCTCCGTGATGTCTCCCTCCCAGCTCCATCCACCTGGAGGCGCGGGGATGCTCCCTGGCACCAGCCTGGGAACCAGTTCAGCCTCAAGGGTTGTACTGGGATTTTCTCTAGGCGTTTCCAGGGCGGTGGCGAGGGGGGGAGCTTGTGAGTGGGTGTGAATAAGCACAAAACCACCCCAAACCTGGATTTTTTGGTGATTTACAATATTCCTCTGCAGGCAGGTGATGGTTTCAGGGCATTGAGGGGGATATTTTTTGCCCCCTGTGATATAAAAAGAGATTTTAGGTGGGATGGGACCCGGTGCCAAACGACGGGCAGGGATTTAGAACCGCCCCAAAAGGTCGAGGTTTTTTTATGGATTGCTTCTCGCCCCCAAAAGAATGAAAGGCAATTTATGTTTGTGGCAGATTAGTCTGAAATGTGTCTTTCCTCTCATTTTTAGTCTATTTTTTTTTTGCTTTCTGAATGCAGTTGTTGTACAGAGTGGAACTACTTCCCCAGCTCCACACTCCCCGCTATTTCAATGGTATTGTTAAGTTTTCGGGTGAATTTCTCTCCGAGCAGAGCACGTGCTTTGAAATACCTCAGGTTATTTTAAGGAGCTGTACGATTTATTAGCACCTAAATGATACAAAGGTATTCCTGAATACTTTAATCACCCTTGGCTCTTTCTCCCTGAGAAATAAGGAGCTCAAAAATAGGAGTCCAGTGATGCGGATACCTCCAAGAATAGCGCGGTTCCGAGGGAAACTTGGCCTTTGTAAAGTGAACACGCAGATGGGTCTTTGGGTCTCGTTGCCTTCCTGTGCCATGAATCATAGGTTTCATTGGAGATGCTGCTGCTTTGGAGAAGGCACCTGTGTGTCTGGAACAGCATGAATCTCTTGGAAAAAGGAGGTCAGGTTAGATGTAGGTTGTGTCGCACCGAACTGCCGGGATTTATGATGCTGAATGAAGCCTACGTATTTATAAATTGACTAACTAGATTATAAATACTTAGTTGATAGGGTGGAAATATTGCTGTATTTCTCTTAAAATATGTATATTAACCTGTTCTCAACGTGATTTATGCAGCGGATATGGAGATTAATGCAGCAGCGGTTGGGAAAGCCGTTATTGTTGATTAATTCAGAAGTAGCCTTATAAAAATTGCAATGATAAATGGTAATAAATACGTTGTATCAGCTCCCCTTTCTCACAAGAAACGGCTACAAGTTTGGCAAACAAAGTGAATTAAACTAGGGGAACAGTCAGAGTCCCCCCCGACTCCGCCTGCTCCACGGGCACACATGGCCTCCCCATGGGCTCCTCTCCCTGATACGACACAGCCTCCGGTTCCACCTTGGACTGGCAGAATCTATATGTGGTCTCTTTACTGGCCCCACTTCATATGGGAGTTCTCTGCCTTCGGTCAAGAGCTGGGAATGCTCCATGACCCCAGTGAGGGTCCAGGGTATTGTGGATTGAGCCAACTGGGCATGACTATACTGGGGGGAAAAAACATGAGATTTTTCTGCTAAAACTGGTTTTGCTTGTTGAGCACCAACGTGTGATTATTGAGCCGTGGCACAACGTTTTGTCCCCAGGCTGGTGCGTCGTGCAGTGGTGGCCTCTCTGTGCCATCACCTCCTCACCCTTAAGGCTTTGCTCTTCTGGGAATGTTGAACCTTGAAGCCTCCATCCCTTTCGGTGGCTGATGGTTTCATCACATCTGGCCTTTTACGTTGTTTGCCACGGGGTGTGACATTTTCTGCCACTCTCATCTTGACCAGTAAGAGTCAGGAATGAGCAAGCTGTGCTGGTGGGAAAGCGTCTGTGAAGGAATGGGGTCTGGAATGGGGGAAAAGGCGAGCAAAGAGAGTAGGGCTGAGGTTGTAGAGGTCATGTTTGAGTGGTGTTTTGCCAGGAACTTGTATCATCCTGACTTTGGTGCTGTGGTGGGGAGGTGGTGTCTGTTCAGGTGTCCATGACCAACACGTAGGACCTAATGTAAACCAATATATTGAGGGCAAAAAGAAAGCTCAGAAATGAAGCCTCCGTGGAGAGTGTTCCTTTGGCTCTCTGGGAGCAGGATTGCTGCTCTGAGGATGCTGATGGGTGCATGAGCCCAGCCAGGGCCATCTGCGGGCTTTCTGCAGCTCAGGGTGCTTTTCCTCATGACCCAGCTTTCCAGGAGCGTGCCTGGATCTCAGAAATGGCTCAACTCATGCGTTTCCTCTGTCATCAGTGCTTTTTCATTCAGTACAGCTGCCATCTAGTGAAGGTGCTATCAAGTAGAGCCACTATGGCACAGTATATTCCTTTTTCCTCCTTCTTTTCTGGCTGCACCGAGGCCTCCTGCTCCCTTTGCTCCCTGGGAAGAGTGGATGGTTGCAGTTGTGTGATCCCCGTTTATGGCAGACCCAGGAGCTGTGACCCAAACCCCGCATCCTGCAGAGGTTGAGCTGCTGGATTGTCCCCTCATCCTGGTGCTGGAGTGTGTCAGCAGCACCCACAGCTCAGCCACAGCGTGGGAACAGCCTCCCTCGCCTGCTGCTGGAGCATCTAAAGGAGCTCAGTGATGGACCTGCATGGTCAGAAGTGGAATCATGGCCACAAATGCCAGGTTTTGCTGCCACAGCTCCATTGCCACCATTGCAGAGCAGAGCTAATGCAAGGCTGGCTTTGGGGTGCTTTAAGGGCAGGGGGTGTTCATGTTATAGTAAGAGATTCCATCCCTGTTCTGCTGCTGGGACCTCATGGAGGCATTCCACCTCATCCTTCTTTCCTCATGTCTCCTTGAGGAGCGGTGGAGTGTCCCTGAGCATCCCCAAGACTGGCTACAGCAAAATGGAGAAAGCTCCCAAAGCCATCACCCTAAAAGCAGTGGTGGTCCAGCCTTGGTGTGACAGACACCACAGCATCAGCCAGAGATCACGGTGCCCAAGGTTCATTTCACTCTTAATAGAGCCAACAGCTTTAAATAAAAAGGCTTAGAAGGAGAAGAAAGAGGAGGAGGTGATGGCTCCTCACATTGAACCACCTCCTTGGAAGCTGCATCTGTAGGAGCCCATGGGGGAGATGGGCAACCTCCTGCTTGGGGAAGGTCTTCTTGGGGCTCAGCTCCTTCTTCTGCCAGGGGCTTCACCTCTGCCTGTGGCACACACTTTGCTCTTCCTTCATCAAAAGAGATGCAAGTGGGCTCGGGGTGAAGGAACTGGCTCTGGCAGGAGGAGCTGGGCTGCACTGAGGAGCAGGCCAGGACGGTTGTCACGCGTCATTGTGAGTGTCAATAACGAGAGAGCTCTTGTGGGAAAGATTCTACAGCCCGAATACAGAGTGGGAGAAGTCAGATGTCATCTCAGCTGTGTTAAAGAGAAGAGAGGAACTGGAAACTGAATTGATTTTGTTGGCACTTCAGCAGGTCAGATCTCCTGAGCCTCAGTTTTAATAGCAAGAGCCTTTCTTTTGTCTTAATTTAAGGTGTCCCCTCATAGACTGGAGCCATCGATCTGCTCTTGCGCCTGCGTGTAGGTACAGGCACACCAGCTCTGACCTCGCGAGCCAGACAGATAGGGAAGTTGTGTGACTCGGTTGCACATCCTAAGGAAACACCTGCTTGGCTTCCAAAAGAATCAAGCAAACAGAAATACTACTGGGATGCCACCTGGAGCTTTCCCACAGCTTTATTCTGCTTGCCACGGGAGAAGCGTTGGTAGTTTCGCTGGGAGGTGAGGAAGCACTTTGTGCTTTTTGTGCAGGCTCTGCAGACTTCCTACCTTGAGTGAAATAAATAAAAAAACCCAGCCCTTTGAATTTCCCTTCAAACATTCAACTTAAATGGGCCTTTTCCATAGCAAATAAAACATCCCCGTCTTTCACCCACCATATCAGGACATCGGCTGGTCCTGGGATGACAGTGTTGTCACTGCTGCCAGCATCTCTGGGCATGTTTCTTCACAGAATCCCAGAATGCTCTGGGGTTGGAAGGGACCTCTGGAGATCATCTCCTCCAGCCGCCTGCCAAAGCAGGGCCACCCACAGCAGGTCCCACAGGAATGTGTGCAGGCTGGGTCTGAATGTCTCCAGAGATGCAGACTTCACCACCTCTCTGGGCAGCCTCTCCCAGGGCTCTGACACCCTTAAAGGGAAGAAGTTCCTCCTCATGTTTAGATGGAGGTTCTTATGTTCCAGTTTGTGCCCCTTCCCTCTTGTCCTGTCCCTGGGCACCACTGGAAAAAGCCTGGCCCCATCCTCCTGACACCCACCCTTCCAAGTATTTCTAGGTGTTGATCAGATCCTTCTGGAGAAGAGCTTGTTGGGTGCTTTGGAGCTTCAGGGATGAGTTGTATCTTCTCCCCACTGGAAACATGCCAGAGCACTCCAGCTGCCAAACTGGGGCAGCATTGTGGTGACAGCTTGGGTTTGGATCCTGGTCTGAGCGTCTTTGAGGACCAGTGATGTGGGTTGGAGCCTCCTTGTGACCTTCCTGGAGAGAGGCACCCACGACCATTTGGGTAGGATGGAGGTGAAAGCTTGGAGGCACCTCACTGGTACCAGCCTAAGGATTGTGTCGAGAGAGGGATTTAGGTAGGAGCTAGATTAAGGAGGGGATAACAGGAGCTAGTATCATAAGTGTATTATGATATTTGAAGAGAATTCATTGACTTTGGGGGTCTGAGAGCCCAGGGAGGTGAGGCCAGACCTGTGTAGAACGATAGCATCATTGAATAGTCCCGGTTGGAAGGGACCTTTAAGATCTTCCAGTCCAACCATCAACCTGTGATACACCACAGCACACTTGCCAGAGGCTACTTGGCTTCCCCCTTGCCTATGGTTTCCCCATGTCCAATTCAGGTCCCCGCTGGCGACCAGGCACTCGGCTCCGCTCCTTATCGCCCTGACAAGGTCCTCTTCATCCGGTGGCCCCGGGGGCAAGCAGCCTGGCCAGCATCCTCCTTCGCCCTGCTGGCCAGCCCTCGAAATCCTGCTGCATTCTCATGTGGGGTTTTTCCATAATAAAATCAGATCCTTGTTAAATTCCAATCAGCTCTATTTTTTTTAATTAGTTTTTTTCTCTTTTTTTTTCTGCTTTTTGCTTTATAGTAAATGAGAAAAAAAAAAAAAAGTGGACAATTAAAATGGAAATTTGTTTATAAATTTAACCCATGGAGTCGAAGCAAGGGAATGAGGGAAAGGGAAAATGTGGTGTATGGGTTAAAACCCCTTGGGTTGTGAACCAGCACCTGAAATCTCTGGCCGAGTCCGAAGGACTGAGAAGTCCTTTTGCAGACAAAATGCTGCATCGTCGCCCTTCTTTTAAAATAGAATAAAAGGCAGAGATTAAACTGGCTTAATTTTTAGGGGGGGGGGGGTTGGGTTTGGTGGGGTGGGTTTTTTTTTGTGTGTGTGTGTGAATTTTACAGTGTATTTTCAACCCAGAAAAGCAATTGGAAAGGGATGCTCCCAGATGCGGGTTTGTCCTCCGCTACGAAGGACGAAAACCTCCCCTGCAAAAATTGACAGGCTTCCCAGCTTTTAACCGTTTCAGAACTTATTAAAAAAAAAATAAAATCGACCAAAACAAGCAAGCAAACAAAAAACAAACCCACCCCAGGAACCCCCAAGGATCAGATCATCCAGGGGTGCCAGTAGTTGTGGCGGGTTCCCGGCCGCCGTTCGGAGCGGGTGCGGGACGAGTGGGGTTTTTTGTTTAGCTTGGGCAGAGACTCCCTCTTCAGAGCACTGCGGGTAGTGCAGAACACCCGAAGGTTTGGGCCAAGAAATGGGGTAGATAGCGAGATTTGGATGGGTTTTTTTATTCCTCCGCCGTAGCTGGGATGGTGCCGGCACCCAAGGAGCACATCCCGCTCCCGGGGAGTTCGCTTTGCTTTTCGGGATGTAAACCTGCCCTGCGTGCCCAAACCCGATGGGATGGGCTTTTGTTGTTGTTTTTTTTTTTCTCTTCTCTTCTCTCTAAAGGTTTTTTTTTATTGAAACTTTCCATCAGGCTGTATATTTACCCGTTGGGGTGGGTCGGAAGGGTCCCTGTAGAACAAAAGAAGACCCAGCGCTGGGCGACCCCGCAAGCTGGAGGAGCCAGGGGAGCTGCCCCTCTTCTCCCTCCTACAAGGATCCGTCAGAAAATGGGTTTTATTCAGTAAATAAATGTAAAAACACACGCAGTTTCACCTCTGGCCTCCAAGCGTTTCCCATCCCCTTCTTCATTTGGGGATTCAGCCGAGTTTCACCAGTGTGTACAACTCGGCACTTGGTTTCCTTCCCCCCCCCCTTTGCTTTGAACTGGAAGATAATTGTTAGGAAAAAGGGGCATTTAAAGATTTAAAATAATTTGATTTTGTAGCTCTCCTTTAAATATTCTCTGTAGATGGTGTTTGTGAGGGGCAGCGCCCGCAGATCTCCCGTCAGCGCAGCGTTTCACATAGAAGCCTTTCAATCCTCTCGTGTACCAGGGCCTTTCCGCCCTGCTTTGAGAGAAAAAAACCCAACAGGCTGGCTCCTGGGGCTGGGGATTTAGTGATTTATTCGATCTGCTCCGACAGAAGGGGGTTTTCCTAAGGTTTTGGGGAAGGATCTGCCGTGGGGCCGGCGCTGGGGGTGCGTGGGGGATGAACGGAGAAGTTGAAGATGCTCCGGGAAGATGGATGCGCTCCTGCTTTTGGCTGGAACCACCTTCCTTAACGCAGGCTCTGATTGAGGGAACATTAATTTTTGCCCTGAAGTTGTGAGTTGAAGGGTTGGGTCATTATTTTTTTTTTTTAATTTCCCACCCAAGAAAAAAAAAAACCACAAAACCAACCCCCAAAAATCAGCATAGCAAAAATATAGAAAAATAAAAATGGCATCAAGAGCTCCACTGACTACTAACGTCGTTAAATGCATAGCAAAGCTCCCCTGACAGCTTCTTGGCACAAAACCTAGGGGCCTACAATGGCTGCTTGTGTTTTTTTTATTGTTATTTTATTTTCAATGGCATGGAGTGCCTTTTGAGGGGCCAAACAAGCGGTTCCAGCCAGCGCCCGGGCGGAGGGGACACGGCAGCCGCCCCGCTGGGGTTTGACATCCAGAAATGCCTCCTGCCTTTCCCTTCCCAAAACCCCTCCGGGAGAAGGTGATGGATCATCTCCCGTCCCCTCCGAGCTTCTTGCTGGGCCGTGGTCACCCTCTCTCCTGCTGGCGATCCCGAGAAATTCCTAAGGGAATGTCTTTTCCTGGGCTGGATGCTCCCAGACGTTTGGGTGCCGTGTATTTCAACACATCTGGGGTTCATCCCAGTGCCCGCGGTGGCTCCCGGGGTGTCCCCAGCTGGCCACGGGCACGGGTCCCTCCGCAGCCAGAGCCCAGCCGGAGCCGGGGGTGGCTCGGCCAGGGGTGTTTTTCCGATGCTGTCAATAAGACAAGGCTGAAAGGCTCCCTCATGTGCTGCTTCCCCAGCAGATAATACCGGGGGGCCCATTTTAGGTGCCGTCCCAGCCTCTGCAGCCAGACCCCCAGGCGCCCCTCCCCGCTTGGTTTCGGTGGTTTATTTATTTCATCTCCGATTCGCACCTTAACGCCCGATTTGACGGCGTTTCCAGCTGAGAACATCCTTCGGTTTCCCTGCCAGAGGCGAAGCCACAGAGTGCCGAGGCCAAGTCAAACGGCTTGGTCCTGCTCCAGTTTGGTGGAGCCAAAGCTCCCCGGCATTGACGGGCACTGGGATGGGACCGGGACTGGGACCAGAACCTGGACCGGGACCGGAGCCCCCTCCCTTGTAGTCATTGCCACCTGGTGGAGCGCAAAGGATATTGGTTTTCAGCAACCTCGGCCTTTTAATTTTGGCTCTTTTATTGCAAGCACACTTTGGCAGGGGTGTGTGAGAGTCCTTAACCAAAAAGATCCTCTCGTTTGCTCTGCAACACCTCATTTCTCCGCTCACAGTTCATTTATGATTCTGATGAGAGTGTTTTTTCAGGAAACACACATTTCACTTTTTGACCTAGGAGCATCTGTTAGAATTTTTTTTTTTTAATACTACTTTGGCATTCTGGAAGTGTTAATGTCTTTCATATCTGTTTAATGCTATTTAGGGATATTTATGATCACCTCTTGGTTACTTGGGGTAAAGTGTGTTGCGATTTTTTTCAAACAGACAGGAAAGCATTCATATGAGGAAACAGATTGCTTTAAACATGTGCTTCCTGTGACAGTAAAAAGAACAAATTAGATTTAACACTGTGTAATGAATGCATAAATGTGTACGTTTAAGCTTTTAAAAGCCTTACATTTGGTTCTGGCCTAAGCAAAAATCAAGAATCACCTATGGAGGCGCAACGAGGTAGATCTGAAGACGGTCGCCCGCGCCCGTTTGTATTTTCAAAGCCGTTTTGCCGCCGTTTTCCCTTCCAGTCTAGACTTTCCCCCCCCTGAAACTGGGCCAGTTTGATGTCTGGACGCTCTTTCCCGACCCTGGCAGGGCTCCGCAGCAGCCAACCACAGCAGAAGGAAGGGCTGAGACAGCCGCAGTGATTCAAAATGGAAGAGGAGTTGGGGGTTTTCTGTAAGGAGGAAGGGCACTGGGGTGGTGGCACTACCTACAGGTGCCTGTCCCCTCACCCAGGGGCTGGGGGTGGCAGCGGGGACTGGGGGGTCTGGACCCTGGAGCGCGCCGGTGGCCAAACGGAGCCAGTGCCAACCTCCTCCTCTGGCACGGCCTGCAGCCAGGGCTGGTAATTTTATTAATTTAAGAGGGGACAGGGTTGGGGTTGGGGGAGGGAGGAGAGGCAATAGTGTGTTTTCAGTGGCCCAGGAAACAGGCTGGAAGTACTTAGGGCTCTTTCCTCCCCGCTCCACCCGCCCCGCATTCGTTCTTTCGGCGCCGCCGGCCGCTCCGGCGTGCTCTCAGCTCGGGGTGGCAGGGGAATTCTCCCTGGAAATGCCACTGCTGGGAAATTCAGGCACCTTAAAAACGTGATAGACACTTAATTCTTGTCCTTTCCTTACCTGCAAGGGGGTAGAAAGTGCTCTGAGGCACGGCGGCAGCAATTCCCCGGGAACCCTTCTAAATGCCTGCTTCTGCTTTGCATCCTCCTGTTTCTTTGAAGATGCATCTGGAAAAGAATGAAAGGCGGTTTCTGTCCGCCTTCACCCAATTAGTTCCCTCGCACCTCGTCTTTTCCCTCTCTCCAGAAGGTTTCTTACACATAAAAACCTACTCAGGTGAAAACACAACCAGGGGAAACGGGGGGGGGAGTGTGTGGTGTGTTTCATGCCGTTGACCGGCAAAAGGATGAGGATGAGGGGAGGGAGAACTCAGGGCCGCTTTAAAACAGACCTGGATATTCCAAAACCACCAGACAATTACCCGAGTTGTGCCCAGCCGGAACGTTGTGGTGGTGGTGGTGGTGGTGCTGGTGGTGGTGGTGGTGGGGTTGGGTTTCTTTTTTGCAGGCTGGGGGAGTTGGGTCTGGAATCCAGTTTGTTTGATAATTAGCGCACATCTCCTAAGACTTTCCCAGATCCGCGTTTAACCTTTCTGCCACCACGTTCCCACATCAAATGAAGGCACCTTTTTTCTCATCCCCTGGTATTTAAGTAAATATTTTTGAACCGTCTCCGTGCAACAGGTTTCCCAAAGATTAAAAGTATGCCGCAGGTTTCCAAAAAAACTTCCTTTTTTTTTTCTTATATTTTAAATGTTCTGTTTGTGCAAAATTTTGAGAATCACCATAAGGGCTTCTTTGCATTTTTAATTTAGTAACTAACATATGAATAAATTTGCATATTAATTAGTTGCAGATTAAATCATGCATACATAATTGCCTCCTTACTGTGTTTAATGTTTGTCAAAATCTCCAGCCTGGTTTGATGGATGTCGTATGAAAGATTACAATTTGATGTACCCTTGGAAGTATTTACACCAATAATGCAGGATTCTTAATAGCAGAATTCTCCAGTTCTACACAGTTTCTAATAAACATGTAAGAGAAGGTGCATGTCCCCTTTTCACTAGCTCTTTTTTTTTCTTCTTTTGGCTCCTTTTTTTTTTTTTTTTGCCTTGCACCAAGTCATTTACTATTCATAATCATTAATGCATCTCCTAATTATACAGCATATGTCTGTTAACCACTTCAGCACCGGGCTCGGGGCGGCGCCGCCTGGATATTTTAGGACAAAACTTGTATTATTTGGGAGGTTTCCCTCCCCCCTCCCCTCAAAATTGTTTCGCCTCGGGTTTTTTTTCCCGGTGTGGGAGATTTGGAGGAAAGGCTGAAAACAAGGGATTTTTCCATGGGTTGGAAAAAGGGAGTGGGGCTGAATTCAGGGCCGAAGGCTGCTGTGCCGTGGCTACCGCAGGAAACAACCAAGGACGTTCCAAGTGCAAAAATAAGCGCTGCCAAAAATTGACGGGGGACGTGGTGCCGAGCTGAGCCTAAAACCAGGGGGGGGCTGGGGGGCATGGACACCAGGGATTGCCCAGGGGACCATCACTTCCCATTTCCACCCGGCTCCGACGGCACCTGGAGGCCGTTCACGTTAAACATCTGGGCTCGAGGGCCCGAGACACGAGTTCCCCAAATCCAGCCGGCTTGGGGAAACGTGTACACGTGTGTCTTTTTTCCCTTGGTATTCGAGGAACTTTTAGCTTGTGCTCTGATGGCAATTTCAGGGGTCTGGCCCCAGCTGTGAGGGCCTGAAACTGCTAGTTTTAATGAAATCTAGATTTTGATGGAATCGTGGATTTATTTAATTTCTAGGAAAAAAAAAAGACACAACAAAAACCACCTCCAAAAGAACAGCAAAGACTCTCGATAAAATCCCAACAGTGGATTACCCAGAATTACCCCAGCAATTGATTTCCTCCTTCCTCTGGTTATACCTGAGCTCTCCTTTTTTTTGGGCCAAAGCAGTTTTTGAGGACTTGCCCAAATCAGGGTATTTTGGTCAAAAAGTTGGCACCCACACACGTCAACTTTGAGCAGTCGCTGGGAATATGGCCCAGCCTTAGGAAAGAGCACCAGGGAAGTTGGACCTTGCTCCCTGACATGGGAGGGAATTTTCTGGTGAGTGAATTCACCTCAGGGAACCCTTTTTTTTTCATCCCTGGGAGCCTTTATTTCTTTTTTTTTTAATTGTTTTTTGGCTCTGGATGCTTTTATTTTTTTGGCTGGGGTTGTTGAGCCAGGCTGTAACCCCTTCAGGCCCGGCTCAGCGGGACGACAGAGGTTTCTAGGAAAAGTTGTGGTATAAAAATAGGTATTTTAATGTAGCATCTGGATTTGTCTAATTGAGAAATGTGCTTTTGGAGTTATTTAATTAAGGAATCACTGAAAGGCGAAGTCGGTGGGAAAATGTTGGCGGGTCGTTCCAGAGGCTTCTTCTGGGAAACCGGTGTGTGTTTCCACTGGGTTTGCAGAGGATTTGAAGTGTGTGCCTTTTGTATCTAAATAATATTAATGATTTAAAAACCAATAATATGTAGTGGATGTACTATAAAATACGCAGTGAAACCACTAGCCCTAATTACTCACTAAATCCTCTGCTTGGGTTCGGAGGAGCCAGCAGCCGGTCAGTTTTAGCCCCTCCTTCACTGCGAGAAGCCCAGGGAAATCAAAGTTACAAACTCCCCTTTTTCTCCAGCAGGATTTTACCTGGTAAAAACAAACCATGGTGGAACCGGTGCCCAAAGAGCTCACAGACTTTCTTCTCTAATTGCAGAAGAACGTAAACTGCTTCATACTTACCACTAATTATCCTCCCGGCCTGCGCCATTCGGTATGAAACCACAAAAGAATGGTCAAATGCCATTAAGGGACGAATCTGCAAAAAAGGATGAAAATAATAAGGCCAAATTCCAGCAACTCAACCCCATGTTTCGCCTCTGCCACGCAAAATAACCCCCCCCCCAGCCCCGTCTCAGGCCCGAGGCAGGGGATGCTCCATGTGTGCTCGCACATCAAACACCACACCTCCTTGTCAGGAGTGGATTAATTAGTGCAAATTGCACCCAAACGTAGAGAGACACCCAAATCTTTGCTCCATTTGGCTGGAAAACCCCCTTCTTGGCCACCAGGGAGGGGCCACACGCAGCACCGATGGGTGCTGGAGCACCTCTGTGTTCGGAGTGCTGTGCTCTCATCCTGGATGCCCAAACCACCGCTTCTGAAACCCCGTTTCGCTACCCCAAAGGGTTAAAATCCACTCCCAAACCTTGGTTCTTCATCTTTAATCTTTCACTCTCTACAACTGCTTGAAAGGGCATTGCAGAGAGGTTGGTGCTGGTCTCTTCTCACGGGCAATGAGCGATAGAAGGAGAGGGAATGGCTGCAAGCTGCAGCAGGGGAGGGTTAGGCTGGACATGAGGAAAAAGCTTTTCCCAGAGAGAGGGGTCAGTCAGTGGAATGGGCTGCCCAGGGAGGAGGTGGAGTCCCCATCCCTGACTGTGTTTCAGAGTAGATTGGATGTGGTGTTGAGGGATCTGGTGTAGGGGAGAACTTGTAGAGTGGGGCTGATGGTTGGACTGGATGATCCCAAGGGTCTTCTGTGATTCTAAGAAAATTGACAGATGTCACCCAGAACATCTTTTGTTTGAAGATCTCCCAGGACAGATAGATTCCCCACCGGTTTCCCTCCTCCGGGCGGTATTCCTGGAGAACCAGAGACAAAACGATTTTAATGCAGAGAGAGGGGTGGGAAAATGAGACTGAGGAATGAAAACTGCTGCCACCGATCCGGACCAGTCCGTCACAGCATCGGGGAGCTGGGACTTTGGAAACACCTGATGCTTTTCATGGGTGTCCCATCCCAGCCCGGATTTAGCCAGAACGAGGGTTCAGCAGTAAGTTCAGATCCCGATTTCTTGGGGAACGAGCGGGAACTCCAGACGTTGTTGCGACGCGCTTGAAGGTTTAAAGGCCAACTCGGCGTCAGCAGCGAAAGGGAGGAGAGAAACGATGTGGTTTGAGGAGAGGAGGAGAGGCCACCGGGAGGAAGGAGGCAGGAAGGAACCACAAAAGCTGGGGTGGAATATGGGGTGAAGCTTTCTGGGGCAAGACACGGGTTTTTGATTTGGGAATAACCTCCCTTATTTCTTAGAGTAGAGATAAAACCAGATGAAATATCAAGATTTGGGGTAGAGGCCTCCCGTGCTGCAGCTCGGCCAAGCCCTCACACATCCTCCTTTTGCACAACCTTTCTGGTTTTGCAAAACCCTTGGAATTCCATCCTCGTTTCTCGGGTAAGGTGAGCGCTCCACCAGTCAGGAACGCAACCCCGTCAGTCGGGGCTGGGAGGCCACGATGCATCGGCTGGTGGGATGCCCAAGCCCTGATTTTCCCCTTGACTTGGGGAGACTCTCTTGTAGGGTGTGGGATCACCATGCAGTACTTTCTTTTCATTAAATACCCATTATTTTGTCTTCTTTTCATCTTTCTTTGAGCAGCATCCTTAAAGAACGCCCTGCACAGGGCCCTGTCTCCTTTCTTCTGGCAGCAGCCCAGTGTTACCATCTCCACCTTGACCAGACCTCGCTCCGTGCCGTTCCCTCTTCCCTGCCCATCTCCTGGGCTGCTCTCCCAGTGTGACAGGGTTCACATTTCCCCATGTCCTCCTTAATTCTTTGAGGTCATCAGGACTGGCCACCCAATCTCTCTGTGTGCTACCTCTCCTCACACCCAGCAGCAAAACCCAACCATATTGCTCGTTGACCAAGGTTTGAGAGGCCAAGAGGGAATGGCCACAAACATGTACATAAGAAGTTCCATCTAAACCTAAGGAGGAACTTCTTCCCTGTGAGGGTGTCAGAGCCCTGGCAGAGGCTGCCCAGAGAGGTGGTGGAGTCTCCTTCTCTGGAGACATTCCAACCCCACCTGCACACGTTCCTGTGGGACCTGCTGTGGGTGGCCCTGCTTTGGCAGGGGGTTGGAGGAGATGATCTCCAGAGGTCCCTTCCAACCCCATAGCATTTTGGGATTCTGTGACATGCAGGGGTGGGAAATGCAAAGGGAATTTCCCTTATTTTCCAGAAATGCACCATTTCTGCCCCTCCTTTTGCCAGGCCACCTGAGATTGGAGGTTATTTTCAGGTACAACTAATTCCCAAGTACGAGGTTCATCTTGGGAGCAAGTTACATGGGTATAAACATTCCCCCCCCGCCCTCATCCCCAGCATCCCTGGAACTCAGAGCCACAGTGGCCGCTCAGCCTCCTCTGCCACCAGCAACTACTTGTCCCCAACACTTTGTGCTTCACCAGGAGACCAGGTCAGCTCTCACTGCGACCAGGGGGACTATATTTTATATTTTTCCCTTGGAGTTGGGGGCCGAGAGCCCAAGCCTTGGCAGACCCCGTCCTGGAGGTGCCTACTGGGGGGAGCTCCAGGCTCTAATCCTCTTGGCACCATTGACTGTGTGGATCTGCAGCCCCGACGCCGTGCCCACGGCCTCTCCGAGCTCCGCTTTCTCTCTCCCTCAACCCAAAGGCAAAGAGCGATGGAGCCATATTTAACTGCTAGCTAGAGGGGCTGCAACTTTTCCACATTGGTTTTTCCCCCCCTTTTTCTCCTGTATAATTTAAAAAATAATAATAATAATCGTGCAACGGCATCATATATATAACAATATTAATTTTTTTGGACACTGCTGCAAGTAGATATTTATCATTATATATAACTTGGCCCTCTTGGCCACAAGGGCACATTGCTGGCTCATGGAAAGTTTGCTGTCCACCGGGACTTCCAGGTCCTTCTCCTCAGAAGTGTTTTCCAGGAGATGCGCCCCTAACCTCTATTGGTGGGTTCCCTCCGGTCCACTCCACAAGCTGCACCCGCTTAAAACATCTGCTGGAGAATCTGTCCCTTTAATGAGAAGGAGAGGAGGTGCTTTGGTGCTGGGGAGAAGGCTGGCTTCCTCCTGGCAGAGCAACCTGGAAACCAGGCATGAGATTATTGGGTTGGTGAGGACCGCCATCAATAGGTAGTCCATAATATTAAAGCAGATGTATCCCCGTTTGGCTGCTTTAAAGTAGCTTTTTCGAGGCTGTGGCTTTTAGGAGCTGATTTATTCATATAGCATCTGTATAATTAGATATTTATACTGCATTCAGTCTGTGGTGCACAAGTGTCGGAATACGAACCTCTTCCTGGAGAGAGAGGAGAGAATATTAATGTACAAAACCGTAGGAGAATCAGCTTTACCTTTAGTTGCAATGGATCTAAAAGAGATGATTTCGAATGACGTCAATGGGGTCATCTCTGACTGGCTTTGGAATCTTCCAAAACCAGAAAATGGCCAAGAACCTGCCCCATCTGTGCACGGTTGATGATGGTGTGACTTATTCTTGTGTTCGCCCAACGTCTGAATGAGCTTTCCACGGGCCGGTTCGTGTCCCCTCCAGTCAGTGACACCAGGGTGTCCCTGCACAGGGGGACACACAGGCAGGGGGAATTTAAGGGACCTTTAGCTCAGCTCTGGCATCTCCTCCACCAGAGAAGCTGGTGGGAAAAGGCTGGTGGGATGTCAGGTGTGGGGCTTGTCTTCATGGGACCTCTGAGTGAAGGTCCCAGTCGCTCAGCTGGGGCAAAAGGCCACAGCTGGGTAAAATTCTTCCCATCTGGGCATTCTTAGCCACTTCTCCACCCACGGCCGGTACGTTTTAATAACTACACTCAAGGATTTGTGTAAGAAGGATGAGATTATCCAAGTGACCCAGACTTAGAGAAATACTGGCTATTTTAGTCATCTTACTTGATATTTTACCGTAATCCCTTTCAATTTGTGGCTGCAAGCTCGTCACCC
>VZTM01022358.1:172587-226207 GCA_013400555.1 Jacana jacana | reverse complement strand
CCCTGGCCAGCTTTGGGTGCTGTGGGGTGTGTTGGTAGCCTGGCTGGCTGGGAACTGCTCTTCCCCCCAAGGTGCCCAGACCCTGCACCCCATTTTTCACAGCAGCCAAATGTGACCCTTGGCAGCAGCTCCGGGGTGGATGGGAGCAGGTTGGAGCTGCCACGGGACCAGTGCTGGCCACTGGCTCCAGACGAGAACCTGCAATAACTCACGCTGGCCAGGAACAACTCTTTCTGCTTTTATTGTCAATGAAGAAATAATCAAATCTATATTACAATCTTAAAAACAGTAGAAAATGTGAGTAAAAATGCAACAGAGGCTTTTTCTCTTTAATGTGGAGACCATTATTACAGGGTGGTGAACAACGGGCTTGCGTTATTTGATTTGAGAACTGGCTGTGGCATAAAAATCGTACCTGGCTACTCAAGAAAACACCTCTTTGCAGATGGATCTGTGGATCAGCCTGACACCTTGGCAGTAAAATTAAATACTAGAGACAAAAAGGGTTTGGGGTCCCAACCCAGGGCAAGGCCTAATGCTCAGTTCTACCATTTACAAAGGGACCAGCCTGCCAGCATGACCTCCTGCCTGTGACAAGCTGAACCACTCAGTCCCATCACTGGCCAAGGGCTGCGCTGCTCAGCTTTGCCCAAGTCCTGGCCCCAGAGGATGCTCCCCAGCTAGAGGAGACGCTGGCCAAGATGCTGGCTGCAGCGGGGAAGGTGCTGGCACCCAACAGCGTCCTCTGCATTTCCAATCGTATATGGCAGATCTGAGGGAGCATCTGTGGGCAAGACCTATCCTGAGAGCTGCCAGCCGGGGTCCTTGGGGGGCGGGGGAACCGGCTGGCGGGCAGCGGCGGGCAGTGGTCGGTGCAGAGAGGAGCTGCAGCAGTTATCCCATAGTGGTGTTAGTCACCCAGCAGGCCGACGGTGGGGAGGAGTTTTTTGGTCTTTCAGTGTGCAGGACTAGTGTGGGGCTCTCGCTAGCACGTCCAGACCTGCAGAGGAGAGACAACAGGATCCCATGGCAGTTTCTGTTCTCAGCAGCTCTCTGGGCTTTTCTTCCGCCTCATGTGGAGCTTCCCTTTGGGCTTCCAGTATCCACCACACCCTCTGTCAGGAGTTAAACCTCCCACACGTTAGGAACCACCCCTTTGTGTGCTTGAAGAAGGCTCCTAACTTATTTAATGCCCTAGTTCTAATACAGGAAGAGACCAAACCATCAAAGAGAACCATGAGGAAACCAACCTTTACAGTGCTGTCCACGGCGCCAGAGAAGAGGCGGCCCCTGGAGACTGCGAGGGCAGTGACACTACCCTGGTGTCGCAGCAGCGTCTGAGTACAGATCATGTTGTCCATGCTCCACACCTATGGGCATAGAGGAGGTGTGAGTCAAGTGAGTGGTACAAGGGCTCCAGCACAACCCCAGCCCCAGGAGGGATGGGGGTGACAAGTGCCACACGGTTTGAGCCAAGTGACGCAAATTAAACACGAGGCCACGTTGGCGTGCAGGGATGAGGATCCCCCATCCTCCCTTTCCCTCAAGGCTGCCCATGTTTTCACAAATGCATGGATGCAGCTGCGCAGCCCTGGACACATACCCTGAGAGACCGGTCATACGATGCACTGAAGACTTTGGTTTGATCCGGTGTGGAGATGACAGCAAGGGCGTAAACCGTACCCACATGCCCGGTCAGCGTGCGGACTTGTTCCTTTGTCTCTATATCCCAGACCTGCAGGAAGAGAGCAGGGCTCAGAGATTGCACCAACTTCTCCTCCCCAAAGGTGTTTCCACCTCTGCACACACCTCAGGGTGGGTGCTGCACCCATGCTCTGGGATTGCCACAAAGGGGACCGGCAGAGCCAGGTCCCCATCTCCTTGCCCCACTTCCACAGCTTCAAACCAACAAATGCATCAAACCCCACAGCCCTTACATGGATGAGGTTCTCGTAGGTGCCACACACGATGTGGTGGTTTGTCACAGCAATGGAGTAGACACTGCCTCCTGACGTCTGCAGAACGTGGACACACTCCAAGTTGCGGATGTCCCAGATCTGAAAGAGACATGAGAGCAAAGGCAGGATGAGACCCAAGGAGGGACCCCCCTCCAGGATGGCGCTCTTCTCCAGCCACAGAGTCAGCCTGGCTCCATGTGTGCCCAAAATCACATCTTTAAGGACAAATCTGTTCAGCTGGGAATGTTGAGTACTGATGAGCAAAGTCCTGCTCCTATTTAGCTGCCCAGCTTTAAACATCCAGGCTGAGAATGTTGTGCAGCTTGCACACCCTTTTGCACACGCATGTGCTCACACCACCCAGACCTCAATAGCACTAAAAACAGATGCAGACAAATTATCAGGGATTTATTAACACTGAGGAGGGAAACTTCACATTCTCTTGTGTCACCCAGATGCTGAGAGGTGAACTATTCATCAAAGCCTGAGCCAACACAGATGAGGGCATTTCAGAACCCACGCACAGATTTATGGTAACTCTGCAGCCAGACAGTGACCTTCCCCTCTTATCAGCAGGGCTGTCAGCACAGATAATGGTGCAGCAGCTGCAGAAGCAGCGTGAGGCACCGGGGCTGTGAGGCTGCGTTTTATCTTAGCGAGCATCACCCCGCAGCTGCGCTCCCATGGACCAGCCAGAGCCCAGCCTTTGTGCCTGAAAAGATGCAATCAGCGCAGTAAAATCTTGTGTCAGCGACGCTACAGCAGTGCTCGCAGCAGCCACCATGTGTCTGGCTATACCAACCCATGCCACAGAATACAGATACTAGAGGCATGGGGAGAATCGATGGCTTACAGTTGCCACGAGTCTTGGGGTCCCACCTTGATTGTTTGGTAAGATCCACTGTAGAGATAGTTTTGAGAAGCCACCAGCGCTCGCACCCAGTGATTGAGACCTGTCAGCTCCTTCTTCAGTTTGAGCTCGGTACCTACAATGTCCCAGACCTGCAGAAAGGACACACAGACATGGAGGAGAGTCTCAGTGGGATGGGGTAGAACAGGGCAGCCTCCAGCTTGGAGGCCAGGTGCTGCCCACCCCCACCTAGGCACCACAATTCCCCACCAGCTCACTAAGGGGAACCTGGGAGGGTTCTCCCACCTCATGGGAATTGTCTGAACCTGCTGACTTCCAGATAAAACACACAACTATGCTGAATAAGCATGCTCCCTGAGGGCCTTGGAGAGCTCACTTGGAACCTGCACTATCACTGGCAGAGACCCTTCCCAACTAGAGCCACGGGCTTGAAAAACCTAAACCAGGTCTACAGCAAAGAACTGATTTGGACTTCCACTCCCAGCCTGTCCCCACAAAGTTCCATTCCCATAGCTCCTGCAGAGCCCTGGCTGAAACCCCCCAGAATGCAGGGATCGACAGATCTCATCCCATCACTCCAAACAGCACTACTGGTCTGCTCAGCTCATCTGGCAGAAAGTGGCCAGGGACAACAAAAACAAAAGGCCCCAAGTTCTCCTACTGCTCAGTGCTGTCTCACTGCTCCTCCAGCCCTGAGCACTCTCTAGACAGCTTGAAGCACTCCAGGTCCCAAAAAGAGCATGCGCCTTCTTACAGATGGATGGTCCCATAAGCCGTCTCACCAGGAGCTGGAAACAGAACCAAGGGAATCTAGCCAAGCCTTTAAAGGGCAACTTGCAAAGCTGTTCCCTGATTTCTGCAGGCTTTAGGTAAAGAATGCAGACTCAAGATCCTTTTGGAGAGGGTTTCAAAACAGGCAGCCTGAATCCCCAGCCAATTCTGGACGCCAGACGCAATTCCCAATGGTCGGAGCAGGTCCTTTGGCAGCCCAAGGACACACACATTGAGGAACTGTCAAGATACTCCACCTGCAGTCTCAGGTTTACAGAGTTGGTATAAACAAAAGTGTTTTTTCAGCCAGGTCCCAGAACATCTCTGACTTCAGCACAGGCTAAACCTCTGCAGTGCTGGCTCCTCTGGGTAGCTGTGCTTCTCTGTGTGGCTCAGGAAAGCATAGTAATAAGGTCACCTACAGACCAAAATGCCACTTTATTCCTGTTTGGACACTGCTGCCTGGCAGTTCATACCACGGGGACCCAACTCAGGCCAAAAGGAGCCATCCCAGAGCTCTACCTTGATGGCTTTGAGAGAGCCACTGAACAGCATGTTGTGCGAGGAGACCAAAGTGCAAACAGGATTGTCATGTGCTCGGATAGTGTTCACTTTCTGTAGGTTTTGAATATCCCAGACCTGCAAAGGAGAAGAAGAACACCCATGAGAGGGCTGGTGTAGGCCCCTTCTGCTGAAGCCCTTCCCCTTTGCCTCTGGAGGCAGGAAATCACACACAGGCGGAAACACAGGCAGGACAGGGCAATTGTATGAGCCACCATCCTGGCCTGATCAGGACTGACGTCCCTGCCCCAGCTCAGAGCACCAGCCTCCTGCCCACCCACCACACAGGAGTGAGGAGGGGGAAATCCAGCCTGCAGGAAACACCCAAATCCAACCCACGAGTAACTTGGCTGAAGGCAGTTGATAAAGCACACACAGGTTCTCAGTCTTACACCACTGCTGGCTGAAAGGCCTTAGAGATAAAAGGATGCAGGTCCCTGCTCTACAACAGCCTGGGGCTGGCCATGGGATCTCACATCCCATCTGCGAAGCAGAGGAAGGGTCCTGGGTACTCACAATAATGGTGCAGTCAGCAGAGCCACTGTACAGCTTGTTCCTGTAATGTCACCAGAAAACAAAGGGAGGTCAGTAAGGGAGAGCAACAAGTGCAGGTTCCCAGCTCGTTCCCAGGCAGTGTGCTGGGTGAGGAGCTGCAGTCCCACAGTCTCACTGGGATAAGACTAAACACACCAGCCCCAGGAACAGAGCTCGGGTCTCATGGGCAGGCCAGGCTGGATTGGCCCTTTGAGCAGGAGGCCAAGCACCCTGTTGGTGACTGGGGAGGGAAGCCAGGACAGCAGGGGAGGCCGAGGCCTCCAAAGAGATATGTGCTTTGTCAATTTTTAAAGAGCAAAGAGGTAAGATGTGCTTCTCATGCACAATATTGGCACACGAAGGACTGAGGACAAGGACTGTAAAGGCCCCGGTGCTTTCACCCCTCCCTCCTGCAGGGGCAGGTGTCCCTCTCCACTCACCCCTGGATGCAGAGAGCCAGTACAATTCCATCATGACCCTCCAAGGTCTTTTGGCACTTGTATGTCGTACAGGTATCCCACACCTAACAGGAAACACAAGTCAGCAGAGGGTCATACGCCAGCAGACAGAGCAGCTGGGGACTCGGGCAGGATGTCAGCAAAGCCACAAAGGCACCGAAACAAGGAAACAGGCTGTCACCTGGGCACCTGCCTTCCGGGCTCCCAGGCAGAGATAAGCTTGTCTATGAAAGGAAATTTACTGCAAAGGGTCAGGTTGAAGTTAATGGGAAGCTGGACAGCAGCAGGCATCAGCCCTCTCCAGCTCTGCCTTTCAGAGCCCGGGTCAACACAACACACTGAACCAGAGAAGCAGCTCTTGGGCTCCTGCTTTAGCAATTCACACCCCGTCCTACAGCTGCAATGGCACAGCACAGCCTCCTCAGCCACTGCTAAGGTTCTCCCCACTGAGCACACACTGCTCTCTCAAGAGAGGGAACATGGGAATGTGGTGCCCAGAGCAGCCAGGACAGGGCAGAAAGCTGTTTTCCTTAAATAAAGTACAGCAATCTCCTTTTCTCCCATGTGGCTCTTGCTGTCGCTCAAAGAAAATAAGTCAAAGCTCTGCTCCTGCCAGGGCTAGTCGTGGCAGTGCGTGTGGCTCCTCAGCCTGGCCAGCAGCCACCAGCAGCCAACACAGTGACACTGGGAACTGTTGTTTAGGCTGCGCAGGAACACTGCTGTCAGTTTGAGTTACTGAAAACAGGACAAAGGAAAACAAACATGCCATAAAATGGAAAAAGGACACATCTGATCAGGAAAAAATGTTTTTCTTTTCTAAGATGAATTTTTATACCGAGGGAAAATAAAATCAGAATGTGAAATGGGCTTGAATGCCCTGAACACCACATAAAGCAAACCCCCCAGCAGCGGGAAGGAGATTCTAATCAGGGCTTTGCAAAAACCATTATTTGTCTCTTCTTTTCACTATCACACAACATTACCTCACTGAGATTTTTGCCCAACTATAATTGCACAGAATCTTTTAAGATTCTTTCAAAGTAACTTTGGGAAGTTACATCCTCCCACCCCACAAACTGCAACTCAGCTTCTATCCCACCTGAAGCACTTTTATGAATGCAGAAGAAACACAGAAGAGACAGCCTCTTACCTTAATGGTTTTGTCTGAAGAGCCACTGAAGAGCAAGTCTCCTATGGAGTAAACGCACAAACACCACACAGGGCCCTGGTGTCCCACAAAGGTCCCCTTGCACTTGAAGATCTGCTGAGGATCATAGGCTACAGAAACAAGGAGGCAGGTGAGAGGTGGGAGACTAGAGCTGCAACATGTCACAGTGAGTTCAAAGGGGATAGAGCTCCCTGCACTTGCCTAGAGGGTCTTACTTGCACTTGATGTTGTTGCAAGCCAGAAGGAACCCTGAGACCCTCCCAGTCTGGCTGGAAGGTCTCATGTCCCACCCTTACGGCTCATCAACTTATCATTGCTTTGAGCCCCAGGACTCATCTCCCTAATGCAACTCCTGGGCTGGACCCAGGGAGGCCAGAGATATAGAGTCCCCTTGACATCTCTCCCCAGTAGCTAATAACCCTGCAGCACCCAAAGTTCCTCTTTGGCCACAGCTTCTGGCAAGCTCTCCCATCAGTACTTTCTTCCTGCAGCGGTGGCCCTGGGAACAAATTACTGCTGCACCCAGAGACAACTGTTCCTTTGCTTATCTGTGATCTCACCTAAAAGGGCTCATTGGGCCATCACCCCAAACCCAGCCTGAGAGCATGAAAACCACACGCATACTCACATCCAAGGATGCCCATGTTGAGCCGCGCATTGATGTGGGAGAGCTCATCCTGAAAAACACAACCACCTGCATGAGCTGCAGAGCAATCAAGACCAGCTGGCCCTTCTGGGCATGGCTTTAAGACTGTCCCCTTCCACTGCTAAAGCCACTCTTGCCTTTGGACAGGTCTTGACTCCCTGCAAAGGCCCTCCCTCGGCAGCTGCTTCATTCTCTGACGGGAGGGTTCCTGCTCTAGGACTCTATGCGTACATCCTTCTGTCACCTCCTTCCAGAGACCGAGGGGTTTCTGACAGCATCCCAGACCTGCACTAAACTCTTCAGGATTCAGGCAGGCATAGAAATACCTTTCAGAATATATTGTCCTTGCTCTGCCATTCATGAGGATGCTAAAAATAATCAAATCAGTTCTGGGGACTGCTTGCTCAGCAGGGCTTTCAAAGCCCACCTTGCTGGAGAAGAATTGGAAAGTCTCTGTAGTCTCCTCCACAGCCTGGTCTCTACTGCAACCATAGGGACTCTCTTCATTAGTACACCAGGGTGAGCTCCTCCTGATCAGTACCTCCAGCAGGATGTGGCCTGCCTGAACTAGGGAGGAATATCTATCTAACATCAGTGCTTGAATAATGTCCAAAATCATGAGACAGCTCTCACTCTCAGCTTGTTAGCAGGAATCTGCTTATCTTCCTGCTTTCTCTGCAGGCAGGGAGAAGGGCACACTGTCCCTAGCTAGTATCAAAGGTACAGGAGTGCCCAGGCTTTGGAGCAGAGGGCTCTCTCCTTGCTGCAGGGGTCATTTCCCCTGGTAACACATTTCAAGAGCTGCTGAAGTAAAGAATATACTTGAAGCGGCTGAGTAAAGCCGGCAGGAATGGCAGCTTAGATGCAGTGACCAGAATGTGCTCCACTGAGCTGCCTGTAACTCAGCCTACAGGAAACCTTCAACCAGACCCCAGCTGCAGTAAAAGCAAACTGAACCTGTGGTGAGCAGAGACAGCAGGAGGGAACCCCAAAGACTCCCCAAACTGCAGGAGAAGCCTAACTAGTAGCAAAGCCAGCAGGTAACTGTATGCAATCCCTGCTCCACCCAGGACCCTGTCCCCTCCTCACGTTCAGCATGGAGGCGTCTCTGCGGAACTCCATCAGGTCCTCGCTCAGCTTGCTCTGGTTCTCGTCCAGCACATCTATGAGAGATGGACAGATCCACAGTCACTGCAGAGTCAGTGATGGTGTCCAGGGGAACAGGCAGGGGACACCCACTGCCACCTAACCTCTGCACAAGGAAGGAAAAGAACACACTGCAGGAGGGTAACTGCTACTCAAATGCAAATTGTAGTTGGATGATGAAGATCTGGCAAATTTCAGAGGCAAGGCAGTGCTGAGCACAGCAAAGGTGTCCAAGAACCATGCTTGCTCCAGGATGGCTGCACTGTTGACTGTTCAACTCACTGATTGTTATGGGGCCCTGTGCTAATGAACCACAGAGGAAAAAGTCATGGGAGAGAGGTGCTAGCTGCCTGCAGACATTTCTAGGACTTGCCGTGTGATGAGTGACTGCAGGATTAGGCTCCATAAGGCAGCAGAGAAATTGATGGAATCCCTATTTTTTTCTCTGCAAGGAATACCTCAACCTCCTGAAACCTGCTCAGCACCAGTTTTAAACATGGAATAAGTCCTGTAACGCATCTTTCTAACAAAGAGCTGCCCTGTCCCCACAGCTCTGACCACAGAGTTCATCCAGTGCAGACTCACCAAACTTAAGCTCCAGGTTCTTCTCCAGCTGGTCAATTTTCTCTGAGAGCTTCCCCAGCATGGAGCGCAGGAAGGCAATTTCCTGGTCCTTCTGGGCCATTGCCACCTGCATCTCATGGAAGCGATCATCTGTCTGCTGCAGAAACTCCTTCAGACCCTCGAACTTGCATGTCTCCAAGTGGGTCTCATAAGTGTCTTGATTTCCTATGAATGTACACCTAGAAGGGGAAGGCAGACACTGGCTAGAGCAGAGCTCACACTGGAGACCTCTTTGCTCAGCTGGCTCCTGAGAGGGTGGACTGAGGCCTTTGTGGGTCCCCAGCTGTTCTGCTCCAAGCAGGGGTACTGTGGTTCACCATGCTGCTGGGTGCAGGCAACTGCAGGGCAACAGAGAGGCCAAGCAGCTCCCATTCTTCCAGCTAGGGCATTGACCCCAAACTGAACTGTCTGTCTAGGAAGTTGCAAGGAAAAGCAGATCTTAGGCAAGAGACAGAATGTGGTATCGGTTTGTGTGCCCTCCAGGAACCAAATCTAAGAGCCATCAAAACCAATGGGAAAAACTGAAGCTGGCCTGAGCAGATGTTGACTTGGGCCTGGAACATGGCAAAGAGCCAGAGCTGCTCTGCCAGGACTTGTCTTGCTCCGTTTCTGCAAAGACAACTCTTCCCACAACAGTAACCTTAGCTGTTCCTGCAGGGAACCCCCAGCCCGGGCTGCACTCCTGCTTGGGTGACAATCAACCTTCCAAGGCTGCTCAGTGCTTCCCTTGCCCTGGGAAAAGAACTGTCTTGAAAGTCACTGCCACAGTGCTCCCATTACTCTCATACTCATCCTCCTCCTTGCCTGACTCTGGCCACATCCACCACTCTAACTCTCCTTCAGCTGGTTCTTCTGACCATGCATCTCATGCTGCCAGCAGGGCTTCCAGCTGGGCAGCGTGACCTGGTCCTTCTCACAAGAGGCACTGGGGCTGCCTTCTGCAAGCCCCACAAGTCTCATCTCAGTCTCAGCACAGCACGGGGCAGAGTTGCTCAGAGCCCACAGGGCTATCCCCAAAGCTGCAGTAGCCAAAAAGCAGCTCAGAAATGAGCTCAGTGCAAGCTTTACCAGCTCCTTACCCGTATTTGGAGTGGGGACATTTTATGTGCTCGCACTCTTTCAGATGTGCCTCCAGGTTCATTTTCAGAAGAGGTGGGCAGCTGGGGTTATTGGGGCAGCGAACTGGCCTGTAATCACAGCTGCTTTCATGATCTCTGCCCATGGAGAGAAGCAAAAGGAAGGAAAATCAGGGATAAGCAAAAATTAATGGAAACAAAGCAGATCGTCAGGAAAGGAGCAACCCAGCCCTGTGAGACTGTCAGGTGATCACAAGTCTCCTGCCCTAAGACTGCAATTACAGCTTTAAATTCTCATTTGGCCAGTAAATTCAGAGTAATAATGGGCCACATTTATGCAGGGAACATCTGCTTCTGCAGCTGATTGACTGAGCCTTAAGGCAGCTCTCAACAACAGGCAATGGCCACGGGAGAGGAAAGACAGTGATGGGAGGGAAATAAGATTTCAGATTCCTAGCATAAAACTAGCATAGCTTCTCTTACAAAAAGAATCCCTCTGCTTGACCATAGTGACAGTTTCACCCCATACGTGAGGTGGGTGTTTTCACAGTGTATCCCCTCTCCCGATGCCGAGACACTCAGGTAAGCTGGGGACAGAAAACAGCATCCTTTCCCTGAGACCAGCTCTTCTGCCATCATCCTAAGACTGAGACACAGGAGAAATATCTGTCCCCTCAAGTCACTCTGCCCATTCCCACAGCCCTGCATGCCCCAGCAGAGCACTACTGGTAGGAGCTACACTGTCACCAGCAGCCACAGGGCAGCTCAGATATGACAGCAGATTGCTGGTGGTGGAGCCCTTTCCCTGGAGAGGCCGCACGCTGGTCACAAGCCACTTACTTCCTGGCACTCAGTTTAATTGTAAACGGACATCCACGGGGGTCCACCTCGAAGGCAGCGGGCTTGCTGCTGGCTGCAGGCCGGCAGCCATACTTGCAGTGAATGAAGAGCTCCCCAATCTGCTCCGCCACTGCAATGTTGTTAACCACTACGGTCAGTTTGGCATTGTCCACAGGGCACTTCTCTGCCAGGTGGGGAACCATGAGAGAGAGAGAGAGAGAGAGAGGGAGGGGGAGAGTCAGCAAGGGCTGAGACACTGCAGCTGATTTTATTCTTTTGCCTTCTCTGGCCAAGATGGCCAACTCCCAGGCAGGTGGCAATGGAACGAGCCATGAATATTCACACAAGGTCTGCAAGCCACTATCTCTGGTTTGCCTTGGGGCTTGGAGAAAAGTTACAGTTTCTGTTAATCCACGATAATCTGAGCTAGTTGACAATGAAAGAAGGTCACACTAACTCAGACTACCTTGTGCTTGCTGAATTGTGAGAGCATTCACAGGCAGTCACCACAGATCAGGAGATGGCACATATACAATATGTTCCCCCACCCAGAGTGGGGCTCAGCTCCTCTGTCACCAGCAGGGCACTACAGGCCAGGGATGCTGCAGTGAAGCAAAGACACAAAGCTGTGGGGGCAAGAGCAAAACTGAGCAACTCAGGATTGCAACTGCAAAGCCTTTTTGCTACAATCTGCTGGGATAGATATAGCATAACATAGTGACAGGGGATTAGCATGCAAAGCAGACGGACCCCTCAAGTGTGGAAGATGAACATGTTAAGGCAGAAAGAGCTGCTGTTTTGCTGGTTGTCCTGGCTCACGCTAAATAAAGTCTTTTTTTTTGTAGTAGTAGTACATAATCCAAACCAAGCAGGAGCTGATTAGGCCAGGCCAACAGCCAGACACTTGGATTTCACCAAGTTTCTGGAAGAGCTGGGTGAGCTAAAGCAGCCCTGTGCTGCCATGCACAGGCTCGGTCAGCAGTCAGAGAGCTGGCACTGTGGCATGGGGGAGGAGGGGTTTGGTGGGGCTCTGCCAAACACGGCCCCTGTGTTCCTTAGGCAGCCACAGAAAGCTCTCTGTCTGAAATCAATGGGTCAGCTCTGGGCGAGACATGTATTATCCTGGGATTATCCACTGCATATTCCAGGATTTGAGAACATCCTGTGCCCAGGAGCCGGGCACAGCCTCTAGTGCCCACTCTACAGTGTGTACAATCAGAACTCCGACCCGCACAGCCACCCGTGCCCCAGCCCTCACTGCTGCAGTGGCAGCCTGTGATGTGACAGCTTCAGACATCTTTCTCCAGGTTTCTTTTTAAGTGAAAGCAAATAAACCAGAAAATAACATTGTTTTGGCTGCACCACACAAGAACAGTTCTGTACTCACCAGATGTTAAGGCACATCTTCTACAAAATGTGTGCTGTGGAGACAAAGAGGAACAGCAGTGTCAGCGTGAACAATATCGGACAAAATATTCCCCGTGGCTAACGATGAGTAAGGTGAGAGATAACAAAGCCTGTGGCTTGGGGGCTCAGCAGCTGTTCTGCCTGCTTTACAGCTCAGCACGCTCTGGAGTCCACACCGCAGGGCAAAAACCAGCTGCTTGCTCAGGCAGCTGAGAGAGCAACACAGGTCCTGTTCCTGAGATGTCCTACAGTCTGAAGCTTTGAACAGGGAAAAATCCTGGATCAGGGCACGATCATGGTGCAATCCAAAGCCCCACTCTGATACTCCTACCCTCCAGGGGTAGGGATGTTTTTTTTTTCTACTTCACCCTCCACTTTAGTCCATGTTATTCCTCTCAGTTCACTGAGAAGTCTTCAAGGATAAGAGCAAGGGGAAGTGTGGCCTCTCCTTGTCCTTGGCCAGTCAGCCTATCACATGTATTTCTCTCCTGTAGCTGAAGCTGTCCTGCTGTCAGGTGCACAGGACAGTTGATTTGTAAACCCATTAAGCCTACTTTAAATTTTGCCACTTCAAATAAGCTCTCTATCTCCCTATTCCTACAGCAGAAATGTAGAGTAACAATTTAACTTGATAAAGTAGCAAATACAACCTAACATGCTAATGAATATAAAGAAAGGAACAGCATTTCCCTGGTCCTGAACTTGTCTGGTGGGTTCCCTGGAGCCTCCTCAGCCACATTCTCCTGCCAGAGGGCCAGCACTTGGCAGCAGCGCTGGAGAGGCTGCAAGTCACTCTTCAGAGCCATTATCTGCTGCCCTGCTCACGCAGCCTTTTCCTGCCCTGCACAGCTGCATGGTGCTCTCTCCAGCGCTGCCAAACCAGGACTGCAAATGAAGCCAGGCTGCTTCCTGCAGCAGTTTTTTTTTCCATGTTAACCAGTAAATCTCAGTGTCTCCATGAAGAGCCGCTTACCGAAATGGTGCAGTTCCTCTGCACCAACTTCCAGCACCTTTGGGGATAGCACCCTCACATTCATAAACAATCCTGCTCTCTGCCTTTGCTGCTACAGCTCGATCTTGGCAAACAGAAGCACGTCATAAACATCAGAGAGCCCCTCACAAAGCCATCTTGCTTCACACGTAGCACAGAAGCAGTAATAATATACAGTTCCCATTAAATTCCAGAAAACGGAATCTATCTAGAAGAATATTCATAACACTCTGTACCTTTCATTAGAGGATCTCAAATCCCTTTGCGAGCATTAACTAAATGAAGCTTCAAGCCATTCTTGGTTTATAAGAAATGCTTTCTTCGCTAGCAAAGTGCAGCCGTGCCTGGGTTGCCCAGGAGGCAGCAGCTCCCTGCAGAGCCCTTCAGGACAGGGAACGAGGAGTTTTAGACTTCACTGAAGCCACACCAAGGGGGCTGGACACAGCTAGGATAGGGAGGCTGACAGTACAGGTCTGGGAAAGGCTCCAAATTTTAAGCAAGCCCCAGGCTTCTCTGGCTAACTGCCCAGTGCCCCACATGCCCCACTGCAGGCTGGTTCAGAGCTGCCTTGTGGGGAAATCCAACACGTCCATCAGCATTTCTGCTCCTACGCTGGCCTGGCTTTCCCAGTCAGGGGCTGCCTTGTCTTTGCTCACTCAGCCTGACGGTCACTGGGGACAGCCAGGGCTTGCCTATAGCTCAGTAGGACATCTGCAGAGCCCACACTAGCAATTTGGAAGAGTTCTGCCTTACCCCACAGGTTGTGATCACGGGATCCTTAAACACACTACAGCACAGTTGGCAGCACAGCTTCACGGACGGTTGTTCAGCAAACACCAGTGGCTCCTGAAGATGACAAGAGAAAGACACAGAGAGCAGAAGGATTAGTCCAAATGCAAGAACCCCCAGCTCTGCAACAGGAACAAAGCAACTCTTCAGCTGTGAGCCTTAGGGTACCCAGGAAACAGGTTGTGCTTAGGGCTTCACCATCTCAACATGGACTTCTGTCTGGATCTGCTGACCTCCAGTATGTAAGAGGCAGGGGAAGAATGAAATTGGGAATGACTGGAGACCCTCAGCTCATCACAAACTGGGGGCCACCAGCATCTGACAGCATCAGGACCTGAAAGCAAACTGCACAGACCGAATTCTTTGCCAGAGTGACTCAAGTCACCAGACCGGTGTGAGCTGCACCGTCTTTTTTTTTTCCTTGGCTGGACTGAACAGTGCATTGTCAAAAATCTCCCCTGTACTAAGCCTGAAGTTTAAAAGCAATTTTAAAACAGCTTGCCTTTTTGAATTTTTGAAACATCCTGAAGGAAAGGCTCTTTCATTCCCTTACTAAGCAGAAACAACATTGTTTCTGCTGTGACTGGCCAGTCTCTCCAGTTTTGTTTACCAACTAAGACTGCCGGAGCATGTGGTCGGAGCAGGTCCTCAGTCAGAGGCTACAGCTCCCTGCTCCGCCCTAGAGCGGGGCTTCGCGTCTCAAAGCATTTCAAATCAATCACTGCAGGTCGCTCTGTCTTTTTATCACATGCTGCTGTCAGAACTGCAAACACAACCCCCTGGGTTCCTAAATACCAAACACAGGCTTTCATCCCAGACCTGTGGCAAAATGCCGCCTGACCTTTTATACATCCAGTCTGGGGTTAGTTACTAGGTCACAAACTAAGCTCGGCTTAAAAGTGTCCTCCCCCAAAAACAGTCACATGTAGACAATTCCTTGTACCATCCTGGGGCTTACAATCAAGTCAGTGGGGTGCCAAGCAGCCACAAATGCAGGATGAGGCTCTGAATCAGTGGGGAATTGTATTAATCTTGCTGCCTGAGGCTAGACCACCAGCATAAAGACTTCCAACCCTCTACTCCTCTGCAGCACAGCGAGGGAATTACACGTGACTGCAAAGACTTAACAGTTTTTCTGAAAAGCAAAAAAGCCTCACCACTGTCTCCTCTGTACATACAGGGAAACAGAACACAAGGAAGCAAAGTAACTTGCAGGAGTCAGTGGTGGAAACAAAAACAAGAGTCCCAACAGCCAGCCTTTTAGTTGTCAGACACCACAAAAATCTGTGCACTGCAGCTCTATGTACTCACAAGAGTCCACTAAGTCACTCTTTTGACATTGAACTTCCTAATACTACTCCTTCAAACAATCCCAAATACCTACTGGCTCCTCCTCTTCCTCATGGAGTGAGAACGTCGAGCGCAAGGACATGTTGGACTCAGAGTGCAATGAACGGACGGAGATAGCAGAGTCAGAGCGTCGTGGGGTGCTGATCGGAGGCTTCAAAGAGATAACAGAAACCAGTTCTCGTTATTGCAAATAATTCCCCCCGCTCCTAAACTCTGTGCACAGAGACTTCAAGATCAGTCCCCCCTCCTCCACAGAACTCAGCTGCTCCATTTGTTCTTCCACTCTGCAAAGCTGCACCGAGTGGCCCCCAGGGTGAGCGTGCCCTGCCTGGCAGCCGGCAACACCGCACCGTGCTCCCAGACAGGACAGGCATCGTTAGGTTTAAGCGACTCAACCAAGCTGGCATCTGCATTCCAAGCACATCATTTTCTCAAAGGTGCATTCGTTTGTCTACTTACCGTGCACACCCACAAAGCAAGGGTTTGGAAGAATTAATCCTTCACAGAAAGCTTTGTAAATCTCCCCCAGAGACAGCTACTGGCGTCTGCAAGTTCTATAATCTCTGCAGCAGCACTTGTTGTTTCACTCCCTATCTAACTTCTGCCAAATTTCTTTGCGTAAGTGTGGAGACTTCCTTCTATTCAATTCAGTAACAGACCAGCTTTGTCGCTTCCTGCTCGGGAGGGGAGAGCTAAGTGGACACCACATGCACCAATCAAGAAAAATCCCACTGGTTACAGCTGCCTTGGGATTGGCTTCGAGGGACTGTTGGTGCTGGAATATTAACCGGCAGCACATCTCTAAGGGTGGAATATCAACCAGCAACGTGTAGCCAGGCTGCAATTCAGCATCAGACTGAAACTGGAGACTCTTCAGACCACGGGGTGATTGGGTTTGGGGGTCTAGAACAGCCAGTAGTGCAGCCACTGCTGGGTTGCTCTGGAAGAGATGCTGCCGGCAGACTGGGAAGAGCACAGAGAGAAGCAATAAAGGTCTTCAAAGAGTGGGACAGGCTGGCAAAGAAGTGGGAGAATGAAGCCACAAGCTTCCGACACAGCATTGAGAGATGACCAATGTCCCAGCTACCTGCACATGTCACACCTATGCGTGGTTTGACTCTAGCCTACAACAGGCACAAACTCTTAAAGTGCTGGCTGGAAGCTCTGGAGACTGCTGTTCCTGCTGCCTACTCAAAGAGGAACTCTCCCTGGCTCTGGATCAGGTCAGCCCTGGCACTGCCCAGCTGGAACTGGGAAAGCTGCACAGAAAAGACTCTGCTGCCCTGGATTCCCATCCTGCACTACCTTGTAAGCAAAACATTTCTTCTTCGTGTTCAATCTGAACCTCCCAAGTTGCATTTTATGTGCTTGCCCTGGGGGAGAGTATGTAACATCAGACACAAGGACAGACAAAAGCAATATAGGAGGCCATTGGGGCAGCCAGGAAATTCAGCAATGAAAGATGTAAGATGAGCTTCAGAGACTGCTGTTTTCCCCAGAAGCAGACTACACTGCAGCCTGAGCACAGTCCTTGCTGGGCTGCAGAAGATGAGCAGAGCAGGATCTTGCTGGTTCTTCACAGTGCTCTGCTCCTTAATTTTTATGATACTGGAATCCTAGGAGCTCAGTAATGCTGTGTCTGCTTAGAAGCCAAAGCATAAAGCTCTTTTTATTAAAGAACACATATTTATTGGCTAAATATGTAAACCTTGAAGAGGAATGGTTATAATGAGGTAAATAAATTTTATGTATATCTATTAATTTTATTATTTTCCTCTACTAGTAACAGAAGTTATCAAAATAGCAAGAATGACTGTGCATAGCTCCCATTCTGGAAGTGACACAGAAATCAGGGCAGCAAAGGCAGGCTCTGCAGAGAGGCAGTTTTATGAAGAGCAACATCCCGTGTGGATCACTGAGGAGGGGGCCTGCAGCCCGCAAGCACTTCCAGGTAGCAAGGGTGAGACAGCCTTGTACAACACTGCAGGCTCAGAGACTTGTGTCCTGGCTAGGCTAACGCTGGTGCAAACTACACAGGAGTGAAAGCAATGTGCTAAGAAAGATTAATCCAGTTGGGCTGTGGTGACAACGCTGAATGGCAGAAGTTGTGCCCACGTTGCGGGGGACCCACATGCACCAAAGCCATGGAGCGCCAGGCCCTGCCACAGGAGCAAGGTGGCACAAGTGGCACTTCTTCAGCCAGGCTTGGATTTGGGAAGATGTGTGAGAAAGGTCTCACCTCCCCACAGCTGTGTCAGGGCTATTTCTGCACTCAACATCAAGTCCATCTTCAAACAGCCCAAGGATGGAGCGCTCTACCAGCTTTTGATGGAAGTCAGAGAGCTTGTGGTTGGCCATTAGCTCAGTCCAGCCTCTGGATCAGAGGTAAAGCTCCCTGTAAACCACCAAGACTTTGGACAGCCAGTCAACTATTCATCCACTAGCAGACATTTGTCCCAATATTCAGCTGTAACATTTAGGTGCAGTTCTCATCAGGTCAGCTACAAAAGCAGCCTCCACCTGAAGGCTTTAATACTGTCCTCATTCCCACTCCCTGTAGGCACAGCGAGGCTGGAAACCTGTTTACAGGAAGAATGACAGCAGCCACTCAATCTCTGCCTTGCACACAAAACATGCCACTCTACTTTTGGTTTCATTAACAATCTTTAAAAATGAAGAAAGAGGTGTGATGGAGGTCATAGGAGGGCTCTGACTCCTCTTCCAGCTGTCTCTCTGATGGCTGACAAGCCCTTGGCAACTTCTGGAGAACGGAAAAACATAGTGACAAGGAAGGGAAATCCCAGATTATTTCTTGAAAAAACAAAGGAAGCTTCCTAAGAGGGTTAGTGAGAGTTTGTCTGCAGCAGTAGGCAGAGAAGGGCTACAGTGCTTCTGGTTTGTTTGTTAGCACCTCCTAAACCTCTTGCTACTTTTGCTTAAGAATAGTTACTAGTCCAGGGAAGGTGGGCTCAGGCTGTCCAACAGGACTGAGGCCAGGTAGGTCCTAGGAGAAATCTCTCCTGTTCTTGGCTGCACACCTCAATTTACCACCCTGTAGTTTTCAAAGGAAACATAGTGTCCCCAGCTCCTCTGTAAAAGGGTGCAGTTAGCACAGCCCTCAGCCACAGGATCAGTGCTGACAGCCAAGGGCTTCCTGGAACGGCAGCCCAGCTCCAAGGGGTCAGTGATGTGATGGAGAACTGCATTTGCCAAGAACACGAGGCAAATGTTCAAAGGGCTTTTTGAAAAAACAAACACACACTCATATAAAAACCAGCAAGATCTCTGAGCAACAGAAGGAACTTTATAGGATGCTAACAATAAAGCTCTTTGCAATCTGGTGTCAAATTTATTTTATATATTGTATCTCCATACTGTTGCTGACCCCAGTCTCTGCTAGTGCCTAACTTCAGCAGCAGGAACAATCCCTTCACCCTGGTTGGGAAGCTGGGTTTTGTAACCTGACAAAATCTGCTCCCTATGCTTAAATCTAAATAGGAGCTCGTGGTTATGAGATGTGGCTGAAGCACTGGGAATAGGAGAAGATCAAGGCCTCAGAGCTATCTGTCCACTCACTGAGTTTTGCTTTGCTGTTGCTGTAATTCATGTGATAGGTTTAGCTGATTGAATTTCTCTTTAAGCAGCTAACCTGAGGCCTATTGGATCACTAAATTCCCCCCAAAAGAAGTTACTCAGAAGTGAGTGTTATGAACGACAAAGCTGGGTTCAAAACTGGGAAGTGCTTTTCTGCAAAGATATCGCAAGACACAGGAATGGTTTGTGTGAGAAGACCCCGATCATGTAATCCCCAGCAGCAGAGAACAGTCTATGGTGTCCAAGATCCCACTCAGCAGGTTTCAAACGCACTCCCTGTGGTCAGAAGCCCCATCTGGAGGTGGAAAGAGGAATGGATTTTCTGGTCAAACTGCAGGACCAGCTGTGCTGCTGGACTGTCCATCCAGGACACTCTGATTGAGACTGACTGCCCTCACCCACAGCTCCAGACATTGCTGACAGTACATGTGCTTTCTCCCAAGCTCAGGAGATTCGGAGCACACTGCTCACCTAATGTGAGCACCTAAAAGGTGCCAGTCTAAAGGCCCAGGTCAGGAACAGGCTCTGCTTCTCCACTGCACCAACCATGGGAGCGGCCAGGAAATGCTGAAGCTGGTCCTGCCTCTGGTGCAGACATTTGCCTCCAACATAACACCGTGCATAGGAATGGCAAGCAGGGCAGAGAAGTCCAGAGCAGCACCAGATAATCTCTCATTTGACAGAGAATCAGTTCTGTCAGCCAGCAGGGGAGCTCCTGGCAACACCTACCATGCCATCATCCTCATCCCGTGGGGAGTAGGTAAGTGTGCTGGAGGAGGATGGGGTCCGACGATGCTGTTTAAAAGTATTGGTCCCATCAGCTTTAAAGGAAATAAAAAAATAATTAGAAAAAATTTCAAAGCAAGGGTTTAGGTTCCTCAGTAATATTCCTGAGCTACAGGTCAGTCCCTGTAGTTTTAAGTGTTCCTTGGAAAAGCCTATGGATTCCCCAACTCCAGTTCTTGACCTGGGCATATCAGTGCAGACAGAAGAATCCTGATCTCCAATAGCGTGCTGAAACGCATGCAGCCCTTTCAAGGCAGCTTGCCCAGAAAAGATCATGGATAATATTCTACCAGGTCCACAGGTTAAAAATATTATTAAAAGGAAACCTTATACTCCCACATATTTCAGTAACCAATAAAAATTACTTCGATCAAGGGAGGTCAGGATGTTCTCGTAGCACAAGGGAAGTGTGCTAAAATAAACTGGAGATATTTGGTTAAAGGTCATATTACTGACATGTGTAATATTTTGAATGTAAAGGTTCAGGAGTCAAAAATATACAGATACCAGAGGGCTGTGCAAACATAATCCAAATATTTCCCCCAGGCAGACGCTCATTTCCTCATCTAAATCAGCATAAAGCATCACAGTTTATCTTTACTAAAGTAAAGGTGTTTTTATTCCAGAATGAAAACAGATCTCCTCCTACCTGTCAGGGCTCCAATCCCTCACCTGCTGAGCTTTGAGGAACAAAGCAGAATAATTTGAAATGGGCATGTACACTTGCACCCCCTCCTGTCTGAGGAGGGCCACGGGGATTTTACCAAAGCACCCAGTGACGCAGTCAGGCACAGAGTGAAGATGGGAATTTTCAGTGCTCATAATGATTGTGTGAGAATTGACAGCAATAAATAAGATTTGGGACTAAGCTCTGTATCAAGCCCTGTTGTACTGCCCTAATCTCAGCAAGGGCTTCCCAGTGGTACTGTATGTCTGCCTAATGGGAGAAAAATTCTGTGCATGCTCATTTCCATCACACCTGGTGATCAGATGCCACAATTAAACAACATTTGGGCTGAATAATACTAAAACCAGCACCTTGGCACCTGTCTGTAATGAACACAGCCACTCTCCCAACAGCTTTATGACCTGTAAAGCAACAGTAAAAAATGGTAGGAATCACACACAGTGCTCTGGAAAGAAGCTCTGTGCATGAAACTCACCCTTTGTGATGGTCGTCACAGCAGAATAGGCTGGGCCAAAAGTTGTTTCCATTCTTGTCTGAAATATTGGCAAAATGAACGTCAGCACATATCAACTGCAGCACACCCTGAAGGCTCCCTACCTTTCCTGAGCTGGTGAAAAAATGTACTGGAACAGGCTGCCCAGGGAGGTTGTGGAGTCTCCTTCTCTGGGGACATTCAAAACTCACCTGGACACGTTCCTGAGTGATCTGATCTAGGTGTTCCTGCTCCAGCAGGGGGACTGGACTAGATAATCTTTCAAAGTCCCTTCCAATCCCTGATATTCTGTGATTCTATGATATACTCCCAACCACTGTCTGTGGATATTGTGATTTGTAATAGCCAAGAAAGTACCATATTTTCAAAAGTCATCTTCATTTTCTCAAAAGAAAGGATGAGAACAGAAGAAGCAGCCCTAGCCCCTACCATCTGCCAACACCACCGAGCCTTACCCCGTTAGTATTTTCGGAAGGAGTGATGATGTTGGTTGTGCCACTGGAGAAACGATTGTAGCGAGCGTTCTTGTTTGAGCTCATAATCTAGGCCAGCATTTGTTAGTCATGGGAGGCTTGCTCTGTGGGAGAAAGGCAGAGAGTTAAGTTCGTTGTACATATTTTCCTGGGCTCGGAGAACAATCTCCTGTAGCATTAAGTCCAAGTATTTACCCAAGCTCCCATAAACCTGGATTTTCAGAAGCAAGATGCAAGGTCAAAGTCAGGTTTGTTCAACTCCTTTCTGGTGAGTGTTCAGCATTTTCTAAAGATATGGTATCTTTAAAAATGACCCCTTAATCACCCAAACACTGGAATACCCTTAATCATTAGCTGCTTTTACAAGTATACAACTGCTTTAAGAGCAGGTGAGGCTTTCCAGGGGGCTACTCTAAGACAGCATTCCACTGATCACCATCCATATCAATACTTAAAAATTGAGCATATGTACCAGTTGTGACCGACAGTCCCAGTCCCAGCGGAGAAGAGTCCTATGCAGGCTCTGTACCCCCAGTCTGAGTGCAGTTCAGAAAGCAGGTTACTTGCCACTTCCCAAGACCCTTTGCTTCGAGCAGTGATAAATAAGCAGTGTCCTAAAAGGGAGCCCCCTCCACAGGACACAGCAATGGTGAGTGCAGAACAGACTGTACCATGGCAGGCAGAGATTTTGCCCGAGGCCACAGCTTGATCTTTCAGTGTGCCAGGGAACTATGAGTGCATGGAGGGCAGAAAAGGTCTCCAGATGTAAAGCTACACCAGTAAAACCCTTATCCCATTAACTGTGATGTTCAGGCTGAGCTGGCCTGGACTCCAGAGCCCAGGGAGCTTGTTCACTCACAGCTTTGCAGCTCAGGGCACCTTGCAAGCACATTGTCTTTGTTTTAGCACAAGGGGTTGTGACTGCCTTCCTCCCTCCAGCAACACCCACACCCAGATGAAGGAAGAGGTGCTCTGGGAATTCTGCAGCCCCACCTCTTCATCAGCTAGGGTGGCAGAAAGGGATCCCTCCAAGAGAGCTCCTCTCCCAGACAGGCAGTGCCAGGCTTTCTGGTACTTTCACAGCCAAGGAAATCAAAGCCTAAACATCCCCAGAAATTAAGGCTGCCTCATATTCAAAAGGGTGACAAGCACAGACCTCATCCCGTTCCTGTGATGAACTCAGCATGAGTTTTGCTATATAATTTGAAGCCCTTGGCTGTTCTGCTGAACACAAAAGCCAGGGCTAGATTTTAGCAGAAAGCAAAAATCCAATGATTGATATAGTTATATTGGCATTAAAGGAATCGTTTCCATCACAGTCAAGGACAAGGAAACCATGAAAGAAACCTTACTTCACATAACATCTTTGTGATTCTGAACCTCACTCCCAGTTTCTGGCAAGAAACAACCAGCAAAATCTGGATCAATCAGCCAGAAAGAGAAACCCTCTCCCCCTTAGAAGTCAGCAGAGCTCACTTCTCTTCCTCCATTGTTTACAGTTTATTACTAGGTTCAAGTTTGCAAAGTCAAGTATTACACAATAATAATCTGCAGAAACACATGGAGTTTGCTGTCTTTAACCTCTGTTGAAACCTGATCCTGGCTTCAGGGCACAAAATTATGCTGTTGTCCCAGCAAATCTGACAAGATGCTCTCAAAGACTCCCCTTCAGAGCCAGGGTACCCATAGGAAGGAGCCGCACCTCCTCTCTGCCCATGAACAGAGATGCTTCTGGCTCAAGCAGAAGTTCAGAGAAGACAAGGGTTCAGCAGGGCACTGAGCTCTCCTTCCAAGCTGCCCCTTCAGCCTTGCAGCTGAAAGGTACTGCTGACACTCGCAGGTTGTCCCAGCCTGCCCATGGAGACAAGGACCCTGCGCTCCAGGAACAAGCTGCTCAGGAAGGATTCTGATTAAGAGAGTCTTTTCTGTCCAAGTTATAGTTAAGTCTTGGTACTCTCACTGCCAGCAGCAGAGTCCAAGGGCTAAATAGATAGACCAGACAGACATCTGCAGTGAGGACAGACAGGCCAAAAATGGTTTATTAAGACACAGCCCAAAACCCTTTTTGCAGGATGGGAGCCCTTCACCAGTGAAGAGCACATGGGAAGAACCACCCCACAGATGCCTGCCATCAGCAACGCAAGACTCCCAGCCCCCGATTCTGGCCCTGGCTGAGATGGCACAGCTCTGGCCAGGCTTTTGCTCTCACATTTTGCTGCTCACATTTCCAGCTTTTCGGGAGGTGAAGTGTCTTGGGTGTTTCTAGCAATTGGTTTTATCTGAGGGCCTCAGTCTCCAAGTTCTTTCTGAAGGAGACCGTTGTGATTTCTCTGCCTTACAGAAAGGGAAACTGAGGCTTACAGAGACACAACCATACAATGTAGCTGTGACCTGGGACTTGCCCAGGGCTTCCTTAGTCCCATCCCAAGAGCACACCCACCTCCCCAGCAAGCCCAGGCATGGGGCTGCTGCACATAGGGCCAGTCACCTCCTGTACTCATTTCAAACACTACGAGGGCGATGCTCAGCATGTCCTTGGCCAATACTCTAAGAACGGCCAACAGCTCTGCTATGCCTGACACAGCACCTGGTGTTCCTCACTCACTGCAGCTCTTTAGGCAGGCAGAGCACAGCAGCAGCACAGCCCAAGGAATCACGGCTCAGGTCTAAGCTCTCAAAAAAAAAAAAAAAGTTACAGTCTAAAACTAAAACCAAAAACCCCAACAAACAAAAAATCCAACCAAACAAAAACCTCAAAACCAAACCTGAGACTATCTTAAAAATAGGGATCTGGATAATGTTTTCCACACATTTGAAAGCGCTGTCCTGGCTGTTTGCAAATGCCAGATCCCTAAGGAGATGCTAAGCAGAGTTGCTGGAGTTGTCTCAAGAACAGCAGGAATGAAGCAGTGTTGTGCTGCTGCATCATGGAGACCTGCCGAGTTTAAAGCTGGGCTCCAGCAAGCAAGAAGTTTGGCCCTGGCCATCAGGATCTTTCTGTTCCTTTCAGTAGTTCATTACAGCACAGACAGCAGAAGGCACAGGGATGGTGGGCAGTGGGAAAGAGGGAAGACAGCCGTGGCCCCCTGAGATCTGAGCCCCACTCAGCCCCTCGAAACCTTGGGCAAGCCACTGGGGCTCTCTGCTTCCTCCCTGCAGTCTCTTTAGTCCTCTTTAGCCTCCTTGAAGTCTCTTCAGTTTATCTCTTCTGCACAGCATATCTGGACCATAAAGCTTGAAAATGAAAGGATCTTCATCTGGATATTTGTGCAGCACAAAAGGGTCTCCACCTTCACTGGGACCCCTAGATGATGCAGTCCTCATAAATAACGTACAGCAAATACTTCTATGAGTGATGATGACAGGCTGCCACATTTCCCATGATTTCACATCTCAAGGTTGCATTATCTCAGGTCTAACAACATGAATGCATCCCTACAGTTCCCCATGCCTAACAATACAGCTAAGCTCACCAATACCCTCTGGAGAAGTGATTCAGCATCCTCCTCCTCCCATGTTAGGGTGGAAATAGAGGGACTTCTTTTTCAGAAGGGCCATGAATTCATGATTTCTTCAGAGAACCTCAGGAGCATCTACCCAAACACTCTCTGTTTTGAACTACTCCCAGGACAAGAGCAGGGATATGCTCCCACTTCACCCATCATGACAGCACTGAGGGAACCTGGCACATCAAATATTCCTACTTGGATTTTAAGGCAAACAGTCTCTCCCAGATGGAAAGAGAGGAAGCCCATCCTCATGAAGGACTGTAGGCTGTTTGGAGACTCAGGCAAAAAGCTTCACTCCCCTCTCATTTTCAGGGTATGCATTGCCTTCAAACATAACAGATGGAGACTCAAAAAAGCAAATGGAAAGCACTCCCCTTGTAGCATAAAGAGACAGGAAAAAACCAAGAACGAGGACAACTAACAGTTTGAGTAGTTCTGTAATATCATTAGACATGGAATCAGACGTGCAACAAACAGGCACTTGAGTTACTGCAATCAGTGAGTTATGGCCTGCCAGCCCAGGAGAAACACAACCCTTTCAATAACTGCCTTTGAAACTTCTGTGCAGGGTAGAAGCACTGTGGTGTGGTCACTGCTGGTGTGACCCAGCAGGCCATAGAACTGCTGGGTGGCCTCAGCACTCAGCACACATCTCCAGTTTCAGCCTGTCCCAAAGCCTGCCCCACTGAAACAGATGCAAAATGCCTTCCGACTTCAACAGATCTTGGGTAAATCCAAAGCGAGGAAGGGAACACAGGCTGTAATACAGGGATTTTCCACTCATTGTTTAGAATCATGTCCTGTGCTCTGCTGCTTGGCTGAGCAACCTACCTGCAAGCAGCAGCAGGGAGCCTGCTTCGTGTCTTCTCCAAACAGAAACCAGAGGAATGCGAGCAATGGAAAAAATGTCGAGTGAAATATCAGCCAGGCTACAGAACACCAGCCACTGCATGAATATTTGATTTCAGCCCAAATCCCTGCAACCACCATATATAGGAAGCATTTCAGCAGAGCAGACATCTCTCCAGAGCACTGTCTGACAGCTCTTTCATGTCTCAAGCTCCCTTCCAAAACGGTACTGAGAAAGGCCTTTTCCAACTGTTATCAAAGAAGCTAAAAGGAAGCAGAAAAGAGCTGGCATTGTCAACATTAATACCAGCTTCCTACGGCACTTGCAAAAATCTCCACCAGATCTCCGAACCTTAGCTTGGCATCTGAATGCCGAACAGCACCCTGTGCTCCCAGGCCCAGAGGACAAGCATCCCTCCAGGGTGGCTGGTGTTCCTCCTTGGGGAACGGCCACAGGCAGCTCCTGCCCCTGCTGAGAGCTCCTCAGCCTGCAGGATCTGAGCAGAACTGTGCCCCGAGGAGACAGACTACAACATGGTGAAAGTATCAGATGTTTTATATTACAAAACACATGCTCTCTATGACCTAGAAGGAAAAAAATCCTTCCTAGAAGGAATCCTTTGGGCTGCTAAGTCTTTCTCAGGGGACCAAATACAAAGGGGCTCCAGAAATACTCGGAGCATCTTCAGCAGCTGCACAGAGCATCAGGTGAAAAAACCTCATGCTGGAAACATTCCAATTTTCCAGCCCAGGACTCTAAAGGGTCAGGTTATGATTTACAGAAAAATGGATTGGAGAGGAACCTTGACAACCTACAGTGAGAGGACAGGCTCCACTTGCTCTAAAAAGACAAGAACTGTTGAAAGAACTTGTACGTCCTGGCAGCACAACAGCACAGAGCTACCCTCTAAACCAGTGAGCCCACACATCTGATCAGCTTGGGAGCCCAGCCTGTGACCCAGACTCCCCTTGCCTGCAGTTCATTTTTTAATTTTTTTTTTAATATGCAACATCAGTGGTTTTGACAGTAAAAGAGGGGGGGAGGGAAATACGCCCCAAAAAAAGGAAGGTGTGGGGACCCACTATTTGCTAAATCACACGGCTGATAGTAGCCAGATGTGAGGGAGAAGAAAGGGTAGGTTTCAGCATTTCCACACCACAGGAATCAACTCAGGCTTTTGAGACTCAGCAAGAAGAAAAGCCTTCAGACTCCTACTTTAGTACGCCAGGCAAGGAAAAATCCAACTGCCAGCAGTTGCGGAGATAGCAGGGGAAATCAATGCACTCTCTCTCAACTGCAGAGGCCAACAGGATCAGCAACAGAGCCATGGCTTTCTGCCAGCTGCTTCAGGCTAATAACAACCCCATCACTGCACCTTAAATCAGGGAGGGAAATCACCCCCAGGACCACTGGCCCTGCTAATACTCTGTCCCGTGCTGAAGAGTTTGCCCACACAAGAGGTCTGACAGGACTGGCACAGGTACCTCAAAGATCTCCCCACCTCTCAACCACCAAAGCACATATACACACACACTTGGCTATTCCCAACACTCAGCAGAAGGTCCTTACAACCAACCTCAAGAACAAGGCTAAGGCTTTGAGGATGCATGTGGCTTGAGAAGAAGTGATAGCAGAGTATCTCATTCTTCACAAACATCACAGAACCTGCCAGGTCCCAATTAGGAGCCAGCTCCACCACACTATTGCTGGCACAATGGCAATTGTGGGGTTCATGCTCCTGCTGCTCTCCAGGGCGAGACGTGGGGACAGCACTGGATCCTGCAGGTGACACATGGTACTGCTGGGGAGCGGCAGACACAATGCCCCACATGCTCAATGTCTCTGTGCCAAGAAACCTGTGAGCATCTCCGCCTTACGCAATCAACAGCCCATAAAGCTCAGCGACACGACTTACATCTGCTCCGTTCCTCTTCTTTTCCCTCTTTGGTTCACTGAAGCTGTCTTTAAGGTTATTCACCCCTGAGGAAACTGCTGGGCTGGCAGAAATCCTGCACAGCAGAAGCGTTTGCTAGAGAGCAAAGCCAGTGTGTGCAGCTGCCTCGTGAGAAAGGCGGGCATGGGGTTATCCTGCTCCGGCTGGGAAAAGGCTGTGGATGATGTGAATTTCTTTATTTCACAGCCTGGGTATTTATGGCATAAGACACAAGCTTCTCTTTCTCAAGGAGAAGGGCTACACATCCTTGAGAGCACTGGCACATCCTTACAAAAGCTGAAAGTGTCCAGTGCTGCTCCAACAGCCCAGTTCAGCGGGACAGGGGCAACGCAAGTAGGTGCCCCGAACAGGGAGTGTACATTTCTGGACTACAGCCCCTTCCTCAGCTGCACCACAAGCTCTCACGCTGCCAGGGCTCTTCTGGGGGAGATAACAGGGCTGGTAAATCCAGTCCAAAAGCTCTGTCCACCTCATCCTTCTGCAGCACCAAGGTGTTGCCCACACTTTCTATCTGTGAACTGACTCTCAGTGGCCCACAGTAACCTGCAAGGGAATGTCTCAGAACAAAGCACAAGTGAGACAAGATTCATCAGCTCAAACGCCAACTCTTCTACAAAGACAACCAGGGGACAGTCACACTGGCTTTCTTGGTCATTGACTCTGGTGGAAATAGCACTCATTTCATAAGCACTGGAAAACTGCATTAACGGGACTTACAGAACACAGTGACAAGGGCTTATCAGCATCTAGTCTGACTTGTAAAACATGAGCCATAAGAACACACGTGAGATACAGCACATCGATGAGGCAGACATCTCTCAGGGTGGTCACAGGGCAGGAAGCAGAGAGTGGAGCTCAATGGTCACTCCTCAGGTTAAACAGACTATGCAAGGGCTCCCCCAAGAACCACTGCTGAATAAGCTTTTCCATGATCACAGATGAAGAAGGTGTTGAATAAAGAGTGAGCAGTGAAATCGCCAACTTTGCAGATGACACTAAACTCTTTGGAGTAGTCAAATACCATGTTGATGGTGAGGAACTCGAGAAGAACCTCACAAAGATGAGAAGACATTAAAGTTGCAGATGAGCATCTAGATAAAAATAATGTGAAGCCTATGTAGTGAGGAGCTCTGACCTGGCAGCTACAGCTCAGGAAAGAGACACTGGAGTCTGTGGACAGTTGGACACAATTCTCAGCCCAGACAAGAGCAGCAGACAAACAAGCCAATGAAACTCTGAGCAGCGTCAGAAAAGCTGGGAAGAACCACCACGAGGGTGCTGTTTGGGTGCGACATAAAACCTTGACGTTCTTGTCTCCTGAGTGCTGTAGCAGTTCTGCTCATTGCTTCGGAAAAAGGCCATGGGGTAGTTTGAGAAATTCCAGGGACCATCAAATAAAACGATCAGCAGGATGTAGTCCCTAATCCAACTGCTCTGAGCGGTGGGACAACATGAGGCAAATGGGTGGCAGAAAGTGGTCAGACTTGTGTATTCTTCATTAGTAGCACCCGTTTTCATAACTGCTGAGGATAGAACTGGGGCTAGGCTGGCCAATGCTCCAACCCAGCAAGGCATTTCTTAGCCTTAGGGTGACCTCTCTAAGACCAGTTTCATATGCCCAGAGGGGCAATCAGTGCTAAAGGAATATAAAGTGCAAACAGAAGTTCAGCCTTACCAACAGAGCATGGCACTCCTGTGTCATCAATAAAGATAAAAGTGATATTTTTAATTGCTGCTACTTTTACCAGCACTTCAGTTGACTGCAAAGTCAAGAGAGCACATTCAACAACTGTTTGACCACTGGCATTCCTTTGTGCAAGTGCAGCTCAGAAAGGGAAATCATTTTGTGTTAGGCACTTTACCTAAAGGGTAAAAAGTCCTTGGGATTAAAAAAAACAAACAAAACAAAACACAACAAACCAACATCTTTTTGCAATACTTCATGTTAAAACCTGAAGCAATAACTTTCAACTGTGCTTGTAACTATCAGAAGTGATTGCTCTGGTAGAACAAAGCATCTCATTTTTCCCAAAAAGCCAAAAAGTTAAAATCAAATTCGAACAGAGGTCAATATTCAACACTGTTTCCATGACATAAAAGCTACACTTTAGGCTTCATTTTAGGAAGCCTGGAAGCATCCATCCACTACAGCATTTTTCTTACACATAAGGCCCCAGACCAGGTTTCAGTAGTGCCCGACCTCTGCAACTGAGACTGGCTTGTCTTGGCTCAGTGGTCGCTGCTGGGTGGCCAGGCTGGCAGAAGCAGCCTCCAAGCTCTTCCACACAAGACTCTTAATTGAAGAAGTTTTAAAACATTGCCTAAATTACAAATTACGCCGCTCCTCTCGCAGCTTGTGGTCTTTCCCGCATCCTCACTCAAAGGACTGACCCATTTGGGGTGTTCATGTTATTAAACTGTTGATTTGTTTAAGAAAAGAAGAAAAAACCCTACCAAACCCCCAAACCAACAACCTCCTACCTCTCCAAGACAAAAACTCAGTCCTGCTACTGTTTCTTGGGATGGAAGGACCACCTGGTCTTGTGAAGGCAGGTTGTGATACAAGTTATCATTCTTCAAAAGCTGCAAATAGTCCCCCACACAAACCACACCAGAACTGGTGCTGTAACTGGTCCTCCTCGACTTTGCTTGACAGAGAGAGCAAGCGGCTGCCGAGATTCCAAGGGGTCCTGCGGGGTAGCTGAGGTTCTGCTGCTGGTTTCCCTGCTGTGATCCTGTCTGCAGGAATCCAGCAGGTAAATGGGCTACAAACACATTTAAAAAACAAAAAAACAAATAACAAACCAGAAGCTCTAACACATGCCAGGTCAGCAGTGAAGTCTGGGCTAAAGGGAGGTCTCCGTCTCTGTCCTGGCAGGACAGCAGATGAGGAAGCAGAGCCTCTGGAGGGCTTCAGTCTTGGTGGATTAGTTCAGGAACAGCAAGAGCTCACACAGAAAACCCCTGCACAAAGAGATCCTGAGCTCCCTTGGGCACCTCCTACCTCCGCCCCGCACAGTACCAACATGAGAACTTCAGCAAGGGCTGCAACCAAGAGACTTGCCCATGAAAAACAAACTAATCCATCCTCAGCCATCCCAGTCCCACCCTCGGCCGGTAATTTACCAAAGTTCAGAAGCCTGCTCTGAGCTGGCGTGGGAAAGGAATCAAGCACCAATAAACGTATTAAGTTTTCAGCAGATGCTGCACCCCAAGTCCCCCAAAGAAGCCAGAGGAAAGTGTGTCTCACCTGCTGCATTCTCCTTTCCCAGAGCCACCCTGCTATACCCAAGGCCATAAAAGTTTTCTTCTCTACTTCGTTCCTCAATTGCTGTGATGGCTCTTCACACTTTTTTTTGCCTCACTGGTGGCTGTATTTCTCTGGAAGGGTTTAACCCTTCCTATTACATTATGGGATTTTTCCAGATGAAAGTCATAAAAACCTGAGAGTGTAATCACTACTCAAAATACACAGAATCTCACTTCCACCCCCTGCTCCCCCTCCCCTGCCCCCAACATCCTCCAAAGTTTTGTAACACCATGACACACTCTTGCTTGCCCTCTGGGTGCAATGAGATCACTTTCAAGATCCATCTGAAATGCATCAGCTCCTTCACAAAAAAACCCAAACCAAAAAAAAACAAACCAACAAAAAACCCCACAAAAACAAAAACAAAACCCAAAACTCACAGTAAATTTTAATCAACTTGCTCTTTTTGTTTTGGTTTGGTTTTTTTTTGTACATTTACCTTGGGTTTTGCCACTAAGAACAAGCAGGAGAGCACAGACAGCTACACTCAGTACTAGGGAGTGTTAACCAGTGACCAAAAAAGGGAGAAAACTGTAGTGCTCTACAGGTAGAACATGAGCTGGGCAAAACACAATCTAACTAGCGATGTTTTGCCCTCTGGTAAACAAGCACTGTATCCTTGATTCCTGAAGAAATCAGTGGATGTGGACACTTCCACCATGGCAAACCTACTGACAGCTTTCAGACACAAGCACCATTCAGTGTCTCACAACCACCTCACACTACACTAGGAAAGCTGTATTTAAATTACTCCCCCAAAGTACCATTACCAACTGTCCTGTAGCCACAGTGACTTGGGATGCGAGGGAGAGGCAGCGAGAGGTACTGCCTCTTCTCACAAACTTGGCTTCTTTGCTCACAACTTCACCTAAAGAATATCAAGGATTTCCCATTTCTGAAGCCACCAGAAACAACTTCATAAAACACTTCCTGGGTGGCTGCACAGTCCAGCATTACATATCCTTGCAAAGGTCACTCTGAAGGATCACAAAGCCAGCATAACACAGCTCCAGCTCGTTGGACAGGCAACAGGCACGCGCTTCTAAACTGGTGTTGGATTCCAGATACCTCCTGCTTACCCACTAAGATCTTGGCACAGGTATGAAAACAGTTCCACCCTCACTACTGTCCACAATCGCTAAAGCACAGCAGTCTCCTGGGGAACGCTGCTGACACAGCCTTGACATCCAGCACCCAGGGAAAACACTTTACCTTGGAGGAAACTCACCATCCAAGCCGGCACAGAGCAGCAGAGCCCATCGGGACGCCAACATGACCAAATTTCTGAGCTGTGGGCAGGCTTTTCCTCGGTCTAAACGTCTCTTCCGCTATCATCTGCGTGCGTGTAATGTGTGTATCGCTCTGAAGTGATGTAAACAGAAAGGCATGCAGAGCAGTGGGCGATATGTAAATTCAGCTGGAAAATCCCACAGCTTAGCCAATCTCCGTGCTGCCTCCCAGCTTCTCCCCGGCTGCTCTGAGACTGAAGAGGTTTAGGCTAGTGCAGAAAAAACCAACCAACCACTCTCTGAGCACACACAGATTTATTCCTCTGATCAGAGAATCTCCAGGGACAGGCCAGTCCATTGCTCACTTTAAAGGGAGTTTAAGTTTCTCACTCTCTTTAGACAGTTTCCAAACTATTCAAAATTCTGAATATCAAGCAGCAACTCAGTCTTTGCTTGTGGAGACAATCATGGGCAATCTGATTAACAAGAATTGCCACAGACAGGCAGAGCTTCCCTGGGCTAGTGAGCAGGGCTTGCCTGAAAGACAAGGCGGGGGACTCCTACTGCCAGGACACCCAACCTGTGCAGCAGAACAACATGCTCCCATGGCTGAGCCCCTCTCCCTGGAGCAGGCACAGAGTCCTCACCCCTCTCCAGTACCCAATATATGCCCTGCAGTTTTTACACCTTCTTAAAAGCAGCAAAGAAACTCTGATGAAGCTCCAAACAGTGCTGAAGGCAGAGCAGGAACAGTGGGTATGTTGGGGTGCCGCTGCCCTTGACTCCTGGGGGAGTTGCTGAGCTCAAAAAAAGGGTAACATAAACCCCTGTGAGCAATCATCTGCCTTCTCCCTTGGGTCAGGCAGCCACTATGTCCCCCAGCTCAAACCACGGGGCAAGGGGACATGCCAATATGTGCCTCATCATGCCCACAGTGAAAGTGGAGAGCCAGGGAGGACAAGGGGCATAAAAATCAGGAGGGAAGAGTTCTGACAGACTGAATTTGCCCACATAATCTTAGTACTTAATGAAATAAGGAAGGATTTTCTCACAAAAGCCTTTCTTCTGGCAGAACTAGGCTTGGCTGAGACAACCTGCGAGGCAGGTATGACCACGCTTCAGAAAGTGTGACAGTGATTGTTAGCTGGGGTTAGGGAGATCCTGGAGAACAGGCAGTCACTCAGCCCATGAGGTGACTAACGCTGAACGCCAGATGAAGGCTGCAACTGAAGCTGCAAAAATGCTCAGCACTGCTCAGGACCAACCCCGCACACTGCAGCAAAGCACAAAGCTAGAGCTTGCTGTATTGTCAGGGCTGGATTTACCCTGGTCTTTCTCAGCCTTACCTGAGACAGCAGTGTCCTGGGGGGGACCCCAGAACTCACAGGGGGACCCAGCAGAATGCAACAGTTCCCCGCTCAATGCTTAGGAAATCCCGAAACTCTAAGGTGTACAATAAGGACAGCACTGACCTCTCACTCTTTGTCAATGGCGATGGCCAGCAATTTGGACTTATGGTTAATAGATGCTTGTACAGCACTTGACACAATGCAGCCCAGCTTTTGGTGGTGCAACGGGTTATCTTCACCACAACACGCTTTCTGTGAACCACCTCCCCTCCTTGCACAGCTCCCAGGGAGCTGTGTAAAGGCTGTCATGGAAGTGGTTGACTTTCTCATGCCAATTTTGCTCAGCAAGAGCTTTGTGGAACCCTCCTTCACTCACTCAACCCTCTCCCTGCAAGCCCAACAAAAGCCACCAGGGCTGCAAGGAAGAATCATTTACATACAAATATTCAAAGCCAAAATGCAACAGCTGTTTTACAGGAACACTAATTGCTTACAACAGACTGAAAAGAATATATGACTGGGGTGAAAACACACAGGGGGAAAAAACTAACTTGGCTAACTTATGTACCAGCTTCCTTCCACACTCATTAGCCCCCAGCACAGCCAGTCTGGGCCACTGTCCTTGACATCAACAGGGCTCAAAACCAAGCTGAACTGAAAAAAAGGTCCTCACTTCTGGCTTCCAAGGAAGGCAAGATCATCAGGTCGCAGTCAGAGATCAAACTGGAGACAAGTGTTTGACAAGTCTGGCAAAGGAACAGCGGCTGCAAGCGGGCAGTAGAATAAAGCAGGACCGAACAGCACGTTTGAACCGAGGAGATGATAGCGCAATTTCACTGCCTGCTCCGAGATGCACAACTGTCTCAGGGCAGTTACGGAAATCTACCACCAAATAGCCCAAATTGCATAAGCTGTGAAACCAACGCATGAGGAAATGAGGTTACTGGGAAATCAAGAAGGAACCACCAGCAACACGTGCCCCAAGTCGGACAAGCGATGGAGCAGAAAGAGACAGAACTCAGCACACCCTGCGAGGAGGTACACCAAGCAGCGAAGGGAAGGCAGCCGGGGCGAAGAACGCAAGGCGCGTATAGGATTCACTGGGGACGGAACAACACCGGAGGCGACACACGACCTCCCCCGGGCACCTGAAAAACCACGCTGGCACCTAAACATTGCTTAGAAAACCAACGCACAAACAGCCGAAGGGAAAGGAAGGGGGCGGCAGAAGACGCGGCAGTGGGAGGCATCCCCCGGAGCTGCCCCAAGCAGCCCCGCAGCGCCCGGGGGAGCTGTCACAGGCGCCTTACCGAAGCAGGGCCGCCTACCTGGGCCTCTTCATGGGGAGTCCGCAGCCCTGCGCCCCTCAACCTCATCCTTCCCACCGCCTGGCCCAGCCCTTCCCCTCACAGACCTCTCTCAGCCCCAGGCCAAGCGGACTACCCTCAGCTCGGCCCGGCCCGGTCCCGCTCATACCTGCCAGCGGCAGCGGCGGCAGCCGATACACCGGTACCCGGCCCGGGCACATCGCTACCCCAGGGCCTGCTCCCCGCTCCTCTAGCGGCTCAGCTGCCACCCGGGCCGGAAGCCCCCCTCCCCAAGCTCCTCGGGATTTGTAGTCCGGTGCGACGCCTTCCGCCCACTCCTTGCCGCGCCTCTGCGCCGTTAGAACTACAATTCCCAGCATCTCTCGCGGCACAGCGCTGATTGGCGCTTTACCAATCACTCTTTGCTACAACCACTATTGCTACTGGCTTGGCTCAGCCTCCTGCGGGGACCAATCAGGCGGCGGCAGATCACCGCCTCGGGCCACGCTGCGCAGCACCGCGCCATTGAAGGGAGGACGGGCGGCGACCAATGGGCGCTGGGAGAAGCGGGAGGGCGATCACGCCAACGGTTAGCGATTGGCCGTATGGGCAGGCAACCTGACCAATAGCGACACGGGGGCAGTTATAAAGTTCTCGGCTGGGGCACGCGGCAGGCCTTTCCGGTCAGGAGGTGTGTGGGGTCGGAGGGTTATGGCGCTGCTGCTGTTAACGGGGGCGGGCCGGGGATGAGCTATATCTATTTTTCTGACACCTCGTCTGAGGGCGGCGGGCGGCCGCGGCCCCTGCGGACGATTCATAGCTGAGGCCCGGGGGAGCCGCGGCGAGGCCGGACCGGTGCGGTGCGGCCTGCTCTCACCGCTCTGCCGTCTCTCCTCAGGGCTCAGCGGGAGTCGGATCGCGCCAGTGAGAATTGGATGGAGGCGGCTTGAGGGGCGGCGAGCCTGATGGACGGCGAGCCTGATGGACGGCAACGTGGGAACCCGGCGGCGGGTCGCCTCTCCGGGCCCCTGGGGTGTCGGGCCTGGGCACCAGCACCCTCCATGTCCAAACCGCGGGTGCTGCCCGCCTGCCCTGCCTGCTAGGAGGCTGCTGGTAGCGGGGAAGTACGAGAAAGGTATTGCTTATTTCTAATGAACCATGGGTCTGCATAAGCTTCCTCGGGGAAGGCACGAGTGGACTCAGGCGGGTGAAATTGAGGCTGGAGTAACTACAAAGTGCCGTAGCACAGCTGCTGTTCAAGGGATAGTGTAGATTACAAGCTGTGAGAGAGCTGAAATGCATTTATCTGGGCTTGCTTTATCGCACAGGGAAGCGGCTGTTTCTCGTGCTGTACAACTGGCGAGTCCGGGCAGTTCTTACAGCACAAAGAAGCAGCTGCAGAATTGGCTGAAGTACAAGAAATCGAAAGTAATAAACTTTTAGTCTGCCACGTGGAGTAGCTAAAAGTAAACCTCGTGGCAGGAGGCAGATGCAGTGGTGTGGGTAACTAAGAGCAATCACAGTATGAGCTTCAGTGCTAGATGCTAATTTAAATCTTGAAATTCTTGATGCTCGCTAGGCTTGTAGAATATAAGTTGCTCGGGTGATGTTTTTTTTCCCCAGCCTCAACTTAAATTGTTTGTTGCTCTGTCTCCTCTCTGGTTTCTCTACTCGGCCGAGTCTATAGCATCCAGATTTAATAAACTTTTAAAAAAACTTGTTCTGCTTCTGTTTCTATAAGGGAGGGGGGGCATGTAAAAAGACAAAAGAACTTTACATGAAATGAGCTGAGCTATTTGAATGATTGAATGAAACAGTACCGGGTGTGTGTGTAAGACAATCAAAATGCCACGGTAGTCACAAGGATTACTAAAAAATTTATTAACAGGAATGAAAGGAAAGCTGTAAACAAGAGCCAGCAAAAATGAGAAGTTGCACATAATGCCGAGTCCTTTGTCTTATTAGAACACACAGGACAAATAATTCCTCATCGCTTGGTGGCAGTAAAGGCCCGTGTAAGGAGATTCCAAATAACAGTCTGAGGAAGAGCTGTAGGGCAAGGTCAGTGCACAGGCACTGGCGACCAGTTGTAGAGAGGGAACTTGTGACTAGGAGACATGGGAGCTGAGCCTGTCTTTAAGTTTAGCTCTAAGACCCCCAGGAGCAGTTGGAATGTCTCTGCTGTAGTCAAGGTAGCTCCCAAAGCAGGGTATTTACATCTTAATTAAATTACTTAATTGGTTTTGGTCCCACTCTGAAGGAGCAAGCTGAAGTGTTGCCAGCTTTTTTTTTCAAGACAACAAGGTGAAAGGCTCTCCTGCCCTTTGGAGGAAGAGGAGTCCATGCAGGGAGTGACATAAGGGGGACAGGGGCTGCTGCTGTGCTGCTGAGGTCGGTGCCAGAGGCAGACCTGGGTGCAGATCAGGTGTGGGAGCTGCTGGTGCTGCTCCTTCACTGCAGAGCTGCGGTACCAAAACACTGGTGCTGGGCCAGCTCAGGACCAGAGAAAATCCCAGTCCCCATCCTTTTTTCTCTTAACCTCTGCCAGCAAATGTGTGCTATGCAGCCCAGAATGAGAAATGGGAGATAAGCAGCTTCATGGAGGAGGCAGTGGTCAAGCAGCAGCCATAGCAGCACAGCGAAGCTCACCAAAGCAGTGTGAAACAGCGGGTTTTACACATTCCTCTGCGCTCCTGGAGCACCTGAGGAACTTGCAGAGCCTCCCTTGGGCTCTGGTGCTGCTCGCCCACAAACCTCAAGTGAGCACTTGTAGCAGGAATTGCCACCTTCAAGAGCAGGTGAAGAGTGCTGGTTACTGGAGATAAAAGTCCCCGTGGGAGCTGCTGTGCCGGTGCTGGCTGTCCCCTTGCATCTGTGGGGAGCCCTCAGTGTTGGACATGTGACACAGGGTGGCCCTGACTGCCATTCCCACCCCCCCTGCACCCCCTTCTTGCTGCCACCAGTGCAGCTCTCCTGCCTGCTCCTACAGCGCTGGTGGCAGAGCTCTGCTCCAGGCTGCATATAAGTCTGCAAGAACGTTTGTGGGGTTTTTTTTCAACAAGTAATTTAAATAAAATTCGAATCAGACAGTCGAAAGACTTGTTTCTCCCTGAAAAGCTCTTTAGGAAAAAATGCTCTGTTCTCAGTACATTTATTTTAGGATCCTTTTCTATACTGTTCCTGTGCTGGACTCGCTTCAGCTGCTCATTTTACTGCAGTGACTGAGGAGAGCAGCTCTGAGTCTCTGCCTGAAGCACACACAGCTGCTGCAGAGGGTCTTAGTACGTGCCAGGACCGCAGCGCTGGAGCAAAACCGGGGGCAGAGGCACCCGAACCGACTGCTGAGAGAGCCAGGGCTCAGCTGGCAGCTGGGGAGGTGAAGGACAAGTTATTTTAGGGCAATGTGGGGAGGTTCAGCGTGGTAGGCACCTGGCTGTGCGCATGGAATTTTCAAAGAAAGTTGCCAAAGGCGAAACACTTTGCCCAAATTCAAATCTGTGCTTAGATTTGTACTTAGACTCTCTCGGTCTGCCTGACACAGACCAAAGGGGTGAGGAGTCCCTTGAAGAGAGCTGGCAGAAGAGTCTGAAACTGGCAAAATCAATGCCTACAGCATCCCCCCCAGCTTCCTCCAGTCAACAGAAAGGGCTGTCCCAGGAGAACTTTGAAGATATCAAAGCATTGTTGCAGTCTAAAAACGCTATCGCACTTACATGAAGGTATTTAGGATAAGCTGCAATACACCAGAGTTCTTCTCCATGAAAGCACTCGAAACGGCAGTAGGAAGAGAACTAAAGCCTTTACCGAACAGATAAAGAGTCAGGAATCTCTGTACAATGGGTGGGTCAGCGGGAGCTCACTCAGACAGCCACGCTCGTGTCGTCTGCAGGGAAGAGGAGGAACCTTCATCGCCAAGGTGTGTGACACCCCATGAAAGATGGACAGACTAGAGTAAGCAACTACAAAAACGGTTGCCTTGAGGACAGGTCTTTTCTGTGTGGCCCAGGCCAGGGTTCTGAACAGCTCAATTACAGGTATGTGGGGAAAGAAAAAGGAATTCAGGGCTTTTTCCCTACCCACGTGTTTGGGTGGGGAGAAGCCATTTGTTCCCCTTACACCACAATTCTTACTGACATTAAGCCTCAGAGTGCTCCTGGCTGCTGCTGACCAGGTAGAGACAGCCAGCTCCTGGAGGGCACCACAGCAAGAGCCCAGCCCACCCCAAGTCCCATCCCGAATGCCCACCTCCCACCTGCATGGGGACGAGTGGCTGCGAGCGGGAGTGACCAGTGAGGGAAGCCGGAGGGCTCGTAGTGCGGATGGACATGATGGGGGCTCGGGGAGCAGCGCCTGGCACGTGGCTGCAGCACAGCCAACATCCACCCCGGCTGAGAGAGCTTCCTCCTGCTGCTGCTTCCCCACATCCCTGCTCACCTTTTAGGCAGATACAGACACGACAGACAGACATGCACACATTGTCCACGAGGAGAGAGAGCGCGGCGCACGAACACTTGGCATGAGTCTCTGTACAAATGCACCGAGCGCATTAGGACCTGCAGCAGCCCGAGCCTCTCACTTCCTTCTTCACGTAATCGTGGAGCTTGAATTTGGGCTCGTTGGGCAACTTCATGGACCTGTGCTTCAGTTCCCTGCGGGAAGGGGAAAAACATTACTTTTCTGCCCAGGTTGCCTGCTTCTAAGCTGCCTGGCCCAGTGCAGTTGAAGGCAATTTGGTCTAGATGGTTTGCTAAACCTCCCCCTGATAAGACACTTCATAGCTCATGTGAGATGGCAAGTACTTGCCAACACAAGAGCTGGAGGGTGGGAGCCCAGGGCATGAAAAGATGGGTGATGGTGCCATTCTTTATCTCAAAGACTGTTGTCCCCGCCACGGCAGAGGTGCCCAGCACGGCCACCACAGCGGTCACTTACTTTGCAATGGCTGTGAATGCTAATTCAACATTGAGGCCACTTTTTGCGCTGGTTTCCATAAAGGGCACACCATACTCCTGTGGGGACAAGACACAGTGGCATCAGAAACGTCCCTCAGGGTGTCTCCTGGGGCTCCTGGCTCACACCAAGCCCCAGCAGCCCTGGCCGACATCAGTGTCTGCCACAGGAGCTCATACCCCTCCTGGGAGAGGGGTCCTGGGACAGTGGGCAGAAGCAGCTGAGCATTTCCCAGCTCAGGTGCTTCTTATGCAACTTTGGAAATAGTTTTTGAGGTCAAAGAAGTGAAAAACATCAGTGGAAGCTTAAAGGAAGAAGAGTAGAGAGGTGGAAGAGGAGAACAAGACAAGGGAAGGGCTCCCAGACTATTTTTGGTCAGAATGGTCTCCAGTTAACCATTCCACTGGTGTACATCATCAATTACAAGTTGTTGTACTTGTACATCCCCCATTAGAGAATGGAACAGCTGATTCTGATGCAGCCAACCGACACATCACGTACCTTGGCTAATTTTTCTCCATCTTCCCTTTTTACCACTCTGTCCTGGGCTGAATCCACCTGCCAACAGTAACAGCAAAGAGCAATTTGGGATGATTTAGAAGGTCAGCAGTACCATAGAATCATAGAAACACTAGGTTGGAAAGGACCTACAAGATCATCTAGTCCAACCATCCTCCTGTCACCAGTACTACCCACTAAGCTACTAAAATCATGCCTCGTAGCACCTCGTCCAGATGCGTCTTGAACACCACCAGGGCTGGTGACTCCACCACCTTCCTGGGCACCAGGCCATCCCAGTGCCTGACCACTCTTTGAGAGAAAAATTTATTCCTGACATCTAATGTAAATCTCCCCTGGCACAACTCGTGGCCATTCCCTCGAGTGGGCATGTCCCCTCAGCCCTCTCAGGCTCCCCAGCTCATGGCTCCATCATGGGACCATCAGCAGAGGAAGAGGAGGCTCTGGTGAAGTTGTGGGGCCAGGCTCACCTTGTTTCCCAGTAACATGAGGACCACGTCCTGCTGTGCGTATTCATGAATCTCTGTCAGCCATGCCTGGAGGGAGACAGCCAGAGGGAAGGGTCAGCAACAGCTCTGGGAGGAGGAAAAAGGATGGGGGGGCTGCCCCACTCCTGGGTACCAGGCACTCTCTGTGGGAAACAGTGTTGTCCCCAAGCAATGCCAGGGAGCGTTACGTGAACACAGTTAGAAGGTGGCTGGGGGCTAGGTACAAAATTAAAAGCCCAGCTCAGAAACTCAGCTGTGCAGAGCAGGAGCTGCAGGCAGGGAGCAGTTGGTCCCACAGCTCCCCTGCGATTCAGCAGCACACTGGGAACAGGAGCTGCCTCCTTCCCCATGGTTTGGCAGGAGAAGGCAGCCAGCAACTCGGCCCCAGGGATGCCCTTTCCCAGAGAGCCCTGTAGACGAGTGGGCACCCTGGGGTTCCACTGACCCTGGGGAACTCACTTTGCCAAGCAAGCCGAGCACCCCACTTTGGCTACTGCCCAGGCCCCAATTTTCAAGGATAACAGCAGCCTTTCAACCCTGCTGCCCTGATGTCTGACCACAGGCACTTGCAGGATTTTAACCCAAATTCCCCCTCTGTTGAGATGTTTAGACTAAATCTCCATCTGGAGGGTAAGGCTGTGGGCCTGCTCTGTGTGCCCCATGCCCATCTCCTGCATCCGCTGCCCCCGTGCTGAGCTCGCTCATTCCATCAGCCATGGGGTGGCTTCCTTGCCCTCTAATCCAGCCTGATCTAATCAAACCTGCCCTAATTCCCCATAATCCCTGACCCCGCAGTGTGAGCAGCCACAGTGCTGCCTCCTGGGTGGGCAGCGCTGCTGCATCGCACGCCCCAGCTCTGAGTGCCGACGCTTGGGCTCGCTGCACCCTTATTCCATCACTGCTTCTCACCCAGCAGCATCCTGCATCAGCTGCCAGCTGATGGGAAGCAAGGGATGATTCAGGATTAGAACCTGTCACTGTCGATACACTAGAGCCTGACACATACAGACACAGTGCCAGGACCCCCTCACAGCCCGTCTGGGCTCAGGGCACTCAGCTCCATAGAGTTGTTGGTACAAGGGACACCTAATTACTCCTGACAACCCCCCCTCAGATCTCTTCTGGGACCCCTACCCCTCCATCCCTCTTTTCAGCATCTTGCACTTGCCCTGAGTACTCGTTCCTTTCCTCTGGGGCAATGCATGCCCCATGGCCTTCCCTCCTGCAGCCATCCTTCCCATGTCCCCACAGGGCTGGGAGAGCTGGGGCTGCAAAAGGGGCTGCATTACCCAGCAGTATGAAACCTCCAAGTGATTTTTCCATTTTACTGAAGGATCACAACTTCAGCGCAGACCCACAGCCTGGCTAACAACCAGCCCTCACTCTGCATTTGACCCATTATCGGACACCTCTCCTCGAGCCATCCAGCTCCTCAGACTGTAAAATGCCACCTCTGGCCCATCCCAGCTCGCAGGAAACATTCCCGGTGCTGGTGGCACAGGAGCAGGGTGGCAGGACAAGCCCCATCCCCCACTGTGGGACTGCAGACACAGGGGAGGCATTAGGCTGTCAATGGAAAGATGCTCCAGAACAGGAATAGCTCTAGGCACCTGGGGCCAGGGGGGTCAGGGCAGTGGAGGACCCCCCCAGGAGCTGGTGAGGCTGTGATGGCCCCCCCTTCCCCACCCCAGGGGGTGTTAATGCTGGCACAGCACCATGCTCCCATGCTAGAGAACAGGGTGTTTTTGTGGGCGCACAGCCTGCTCACCACAGACGCACACAGTGTACTCCATGTCCAGGACATAAGCAATTATATCCTATTCATTCAGGGCTAATTGCTCCCGAGCTCCTAGCAGTGTCTGTCAGTGCTGGTGTAGGTGGCCCCCAGCAGCTGCATGGGTGCAGCAGGGTGAGGAGAGGGAGGGCTGAGGCCAGGTCCTCCTCTCCCCAACCCCCTGCCAGCGACATGCCCACTCTGCCAGATTTAAGGGTGCCCTCTGCTCTGACACCGGTCCACAGCACCCCTGAAGCACCCACACTGAGGGTCAGGGTCAGCTGGGGGAGCTAGAGCAGACTTGGGCAGCACAAGGGTCCCCTGTGCTGGGGAAAAGCCATCAGGAAGGGCATGTCTGGGGGGGTGAGGGAAGTGCAGCAGGATGTGACCCTCTGCCCTGCCCAGGTCTGGCACTAAGGAGGGTGGCAGCAATGTGGTACCCAAGCCTGACCCATCAGGACCTCAAGGTACAGAGAAGGACAAAGGAGCATTTCACTCAGTGAAGCTGCCTGTGCTCATCTACAGGACCAAGTTCTCCAGCCAGTGCTGTAATTACACACAGCATTAATTTGCTGGTGACGTGAATCCATCACCCCTTTTATTTGCTATGAAAGTTAAAACCTTCTCTGCCTGTCCTCTGGTGTCCTTGTGGGCAGACCTGCCGTCAGACAGGCACTCGGCATTACCCACAGCCCTTCTGGAAACCATGATGGTTCACACCTCCAAAACGCATCTCCTGCAGCACGTACCCCCTCCTTGGCCCATCACACACAAGGGATGGGCAGGAGGGACCTGGGGGGCTGCCATACCTGGATGTTGTCAAAGGAGGCTTTGTTGGTGACATCGTAGAGCAGGAGCAGGGCTGCAGAGAGAGGGACAGTATGTTAGTGCCGGTGCCATGGTAGTGCCAGGCAGGAGCACGGTGGAGCAGAGCCCCCAGCTCAGAGCTTGCTCTGCACCCTTCCCCAAGGCAACACACTCCTTAAAGAACCATGGAGGTCCCCGCTGTAAAATATAAAGCAATATGCTTAACTCCACCACAGGCAACGCTTTAGACACCTGGGGTTTGCACCTCGACATGCAGAAGCTCCTCCATCCTTGGTGGCTGCTTTCTACGGTGAAACGGCTCTTGTGATTCCCAACTCACCTGGCCTGGAGTCATAGTCCAGGGTCCCGAAGAGCCAGAGGGAGGGGGCTCTCCCTGGGAAGCAGAGGTGGCCGTGCTTACCGTGGGCATCCCGGTAGTAGGCGTGGGTGACGCTGCGGAAGCGCTCCTGCCCGGCTGTGTCCCAGATCTGGAAGGCAGATGGAAGGATCAGCCATGACCTACCACCCCATGGGCTGAGGGACCCACCCGGCACCAAACCCACCACCAAACCACGCAGCACGGCACAACCCCAGGAAAATTCTTCAGCCTTTTTCTTCTAGGGGCTAGAATAATAAGGAAAAAAAAAAATGACAAGTGCAATAAATATTGAAGCAGCACCTCCTGGCTCCTCAGTGCATGGAGACAATGGTGCGTGGCAAAGGGCTCCTGACATGTCCCTTAATTGGAAAATCCATCCAGCAGATGGATGCGTGGGGACCCGCTAATTTAATTTATCAGTTTTTAATGCAGCAATACGTTTGCAGAGTGCCACGCTGCTGTCGGGGGAAGATGAGCACTAATGTTGTTATGGAGCTCCTGGCAAAGGGGTTAGAGAAACAGTCAGGTCTCGGGGGGCTGTGGAGTGGCTCTGGCTGTGGGGGGATACAAAACCTCCTGCATGCCCCGCTGGCTGGATGCAGGCTGAGCCAAGGGATGTAGATCCCTTTGGAGGATCTCCATCCCTCTCACCATCCTCCAGCTCTCCCTAAAGCAGGAGCTGCCTGGAAAAGCCCGGCAAACTCTACAGGTGCTGCTCTGGTCTCACCAGCTCTGGCCACAGTCACCAAGCAGCAAGGAGGCAGGCAGGCTGCGACAGAGGCCACCACAGCCAGAACAGCCCCCAGCCTTGAGAGCAGGATCCCACTGAGGAGACAGAGCATCCCAAAGGGCTTGTCAGACTGTCCCCCACTCTCCAGGGCAGGAGATGTGATGGCAAAGGATGGAGATGGGGATCCTCTTCTGGGGTGCCCATCTGCTGAGGGGCTTTGCCCAACCCCAAACACCATGGTGGGGGGCAAGGAGTGGCTACCAGGGACACGGGAACATACCTGCAGCTTCACTTTCACCCCATCCACTGTCAGGACCTTATTCTGAAAGAAAAGAGAAAAGCCAATGAGGGGTGAGCGCGACTGTGGGAGACACTGAGGACTCCGGGGAAGGTCCCTGGCCCCCCATCCCTCTGGCTGACCTCCTCTCCCCACTTTTTAAACTTGCACACATTGGTCCCAGTGCCTGTTGGAGCCATTTACACCACAGCCCAGCTGGAAGATCATTCCCTTCTTCTGCTGCAAGTTACATCTATTTGGATACTTAAATCCTCGCATCTGCAAAGCTGATTTAGTGCAGTGCACAGCTCAGGCTAGAAGACCTCTGGCAATAAATTAATGAGCACCAGCATCCCATCTTAATGGCCTTCAAAAACCACAGCCAACTACTCCATATTCAGTTAGCAACTTAAAAATAACTCCTCTTCCTGCTGTTTGCACCCATTTTTCTCCCGGCGAGTTGGTTTTTTTCCCCATTTTGCTTGTTTTTAACAGGAGAGGTGGGAAGGAAGAAGAGAAGAGGGGGCAGTGCCCCCCCACGCTGCCCTGCAGGGTTTTCCCCAAAGCCAACAGGATGCTTTTTGTGACTGCTGGGAGCAGTGTGGCAATGGGGGGGGGAGCCCATCGGTGCCCCTGTGGGCAGCTGTGCCAGCCAGCGAGGGCAGGGGACGAGTCCTGACCACATTCCAGAGCAACTGCCAGCCTCGACGAGCTGCACCAGGCTCTCCAAGCTTTAATCAAAACCCAGTCCTAACGATCCAACAGTCCCAGGGGAAGGAGCAGAGAAGAGACTAATTTTCCTACTCGATCCACAGAAATTAGCAGGGTAATCAGTAGGACGTGATGAAAACACTGCCATGGAACAGTGCACCCAGAGGGACAGGGCAGCCATTCCCTCTCCAGTGATGACCAATTTCAGTCCCAAACAAATAACCCTCCCAGGCAAACGGTGGCACACAGATGCCAAGAGCCATCCCTGCCCCTCCAACGCCACTCAGTGCCAGGTACCAAGCATCCTGGGACACTAGCACCCATCATCACCCTCCAGGATGCTGCCAGCAAGGCTCTTCATTGATGTTTTTAAGTTTTTAATTAGGGCAGAGGGAGCATCTCAGCTCCTGCACATTTATGCTCACTGAACAGCGAGTGTACAGGTGAGGAGGAGAGGGCAGGTTTGAGCCAGAGCACTAAATTTACACAGTCTGCTAAAGCAGGCACAGGGTAGACGATGGTGGTTTATAAATACCTTCAAAGGCAGCAATCGAGACGAGGGAGCGGAATGATTCACAGCCCCAGAGCGGTAAAAATAGGCAGCCAGGCTGCGGGGTGGAAGAAGCGAAAAGGGCTCATGGAGATAGCTGGGGGGCTTGGAACCAGCTGCCGTGCCCCACACATGGAGCTGAGGCCTCCCCCTAGATGCAAAGATGGGGGCGCTGAAGGCTTGAAGTGCTTAAAACCGAGGGTATCTCTGCTGTCACGAGGTGCTCCCTGACCCCCAGTGCCTCCACACACTGGGTTCTGGGCAAGTGTGGCCACGCCAGGAGAGCTGTCCCTGGGGTGGAAACACACCACGGTGAACGGCACTGAGAAAATCCAAGTGGAGGAGCTGCACCTTCATCATCATCCCAGCGGATGGAGAACCAAGCTGCCAGGTGTTCATCTTGAGGGTGAGATCAGGCAGGTTGACTCTCCGCAGAAGATCCAATTTCTAGGCTCAATTTGCCCTCCAAAACCCCAGGTCCTACCACAGGTCCTGGTGCCACATTGGAGGTGCCAGCACATCCAGCAAAGTGCAGGGGCTGGGATCCACAGGATCTGCACCAGTGTGATGCTCATCCAAATGCCGTCCCCAGTTGGTGACAACCAGCTGCCAGTGCCACCTGCCAGGCACCATGCCAGGGACCATGCCAGGAGCTGCAGAGGAGGGAAAACACTCTGTGTTTCTCCCTTGGATCTGGAGTGCCCAGCTGCTCCAGATCTTGGCACAAGCACCAGCAGCCCTGGTAGGGGATGAGGACACTTGGTGTGATGGATGATGACAAGGGACAATGACACCAGAAGCTTCACAGAAAACTGCATCAAACAAGTGCCCTTCCCTGATAGCTGCACCAGCACCTCCAGCACAGAGCAGAGCAGGTGCCAAGGGGCAGTTGTGCTCAGGGACATGGCCATGCTCCCAGGGTGACCAGCTGCCACAAGCCATAGGAAGGGAGGACATGGCCGTGGCCCTCAGCATGAACCAGTCGAGATGAATGACCACAAAGCATCTGGTGAGCAGCCGAAAAAGCTGAGGCTCCGGTGCTGCACCTCATGCATTGACCTCCACTTCAGGAGCTTAATTAAACGCAAAGCTGGCAGCAGCAGGATTCACACTAATTATGAGTGACCTACATTTTAGGGAGGGAAACTGCTTAAGCCTAATTAACACCTCTGTGTGGACCCAGGTGCTGCTGGACTGGGCTGGGGGGTAAGAAATGATGCATTCCCCAGTGCTTCAGTGTGGAACAGAGTGGTGTTTCAGGGCGAGTAGTTGCAGAGATGCTCCCGCAAGCAGGATGCAGCCAAAGCCATCCAGAGCAGCGTCTTCTGCCAGCATCCCTGCCTGCCCCTCAGCGCAGGGCAGCTCCAAAATCACAGCTGTTTTGCAGAAGGTGAGAGGAGTGGGGTGGGAAAAGGTAAGGGCTGCCACCAGCAACACAACAGCTCTCAGTGCCACGGGAACTGGATGCCCAATTTTTCCCTCCTACCACAGCTATCAGACTTTCCAGCTGCCAATTATTCTTATTTTGGTTTTGTTTTTTCTTTTTTTTAAGGCACTGCAGTTCAATTCCACGCTCACAGCCCTTCAAAGGCACAGCCAGGGGGGGTTTAATGACTAATAAGCATCCAAAGACAAAAGCTGACGTGTGTCAATGCACTGAGACATGAAATGCGCTGCCAGCACTGCCAGGCCCCGTCACAATGAGAGGGGTTGTGTTCAGGGCTTGTTCTTAATCTTGCACAGTGTAATACAATAGAGGTAACACTCACAGCCGGCCACCCGCTACGCGAAAGCAGGCAGGAAAGCCATCCCCGCAACTCAGCTCCGTTGTCGCCCTTTGCAATTTCAGTTTTTATGTGTCCTTTTTCCTGGGGTTTTGACGACATTATTAAAATATGTTCTAGCAGGGGCAGCAGTGGAATGACTGGAGTGCCTTTGTTGGAGGAACATGATGCTCGTAAGTTAAATAATCCTCAGGACATCAGATAAATAAACTTGGAACCTTGCAGATGCAGGGAAGAATTGAATTACCAAGTGCAGATGGTCTTCAATTAAGAGGAGCATTATCAACACACCAACAGCCCCACCGGCTGCAGCCCCATCACAATCCTGCTCCAGCGCCCACAGCACAAAAGCAGCCATTCAGAGGCCGAGATGAGGGAGGAGAAGGTGCCTGTGACAGGGTGAAACCATGCTGCTCCCCAAAACATGCATCCCGCAACAGACAATGCACCCACCCACACCAAGGTGCCCCTGCGCTGCTCTTGTGCCACTCATCAGTGTCTACAGTTTGGGTAATGCCACTCCCCCTGTCCACGGGGTCCCCACAGTGCCAGTGAACCCCACTGGGAGTGACTGGCACATCCTGGCCCCATCACAGGCACCCGAGCCTGTGCCAGCAAAGGCTGCAGTGTAACCCAGTGTCAGCAGCCGTACAACAACCCAGCTGTTCCCCAGCTTTTCCACACATTAGTTCATTAATTAAAGCCTTAAAAATTAAATTGGATACATGGATTAACTTGGTTCACAATTAAACTGACAAATAGGAAGCTGCTCACTGACACTGCTCAGGCTCTACCCAGAGGAACCCTCGCCATGGCTCCCGGTATTCTCTGATGGGTGCTGGATCAAGCCATGCTGCCCAGGAGCACCCACCAACACCCATCCAACCGCTGGAGCATCCCCCTGTGTGGGGGGACACTGTGCAGCATGGCATGTCGCAGGCACTGCTGCAGCCCAGCATCCACACCCCAAAGCAGGGAAAGGGGATGGGCAGCATTTGGGGACCGGGTGAAGGACTGTGGTGTGCTCAGCCTGCAGCCCTGATCCTCCCATTGCTGCGGTGAGCTCATCCCCAGAGCCAGCAGGAATCTGGACCCTGGCCATCCTCCTCTTCACTTTTACAATGGAAAAGAAAACAAAAACAAAAACAAAAACAAACAAAACAAACAAACAAACAAAACAACAACCAAAACCCACCCAACCCAAATGTCATTAGTGCACTTTAGAGGCAGCTCCTGCAGCCGACCAGGGACAAATTCCTGTGAAAAGGGGAAATAAACATTGCACTAGTGAATATACATCAAACCCCACCAAAGGGGAGTTAATTAGCAGAGGTAGAGGCTCTGCTGTGGGCTGCAGGGCTGACAGCCCAGCCACCCAGCAAACTTCATTAGAGCCGCAGCGTCACGCGCCGGCCAGGGCCAGGTTGCCAGGTCCCTCCCTGTGGCCACTTGGGAGCACGCGGGGAGCAGGTGATAGATGGGAGCATCCTTTATTTTTAGGAAGCCAGGAGGAAAATAGGAGCATGGCATGGGTGAGCCAGCTGAAGGGATGCTGGGGGTTGTGCCAAGGGAGGACTCACAGCCAAATTCCCCCTCAGCAAAGCCCAGGGAGCCCCCACCTCTGTGAGCACAAATGTTCCCGTGCTGGAAGAAGCTGGGATGCAGTTGTGATGGGGCTGTTGCTACCAGACAGATAAACACTACCTCCAGAAGTGACTGCAAAAATAGATTAAGGATCGATATGGAAATCTGCCCAAAACAGCAGGACATTGCATTAAATTCGCTCATTAAAACCCTGAAGTTTCCCCACACGCGCGCGTGCCGCTGCCAGCAAGCTGGTCCTGGCAGCTCAGCATCTTCTCCAGCCACAGCAGCCTGGCTCAGGGACAGCCCAGCCCTTTGCCAAGGTCAGGGCTGGAAGCGCAGCCCCTCGCTTCCATTTGCTCACCCACCAAACCCCAAACTGGCCAACACGGGGTGCCCAAACAGGGGAGGCTGGGACACGGCAACAGGGTTTGGCTCGGGGTATGGACCATCTGAGCAGGCTCTGGGTGAGGAGATGGAGTTTTTCCAACTCTCCATTATTTACAGCCCGTGCACACCCCTGGCACAGCACTGGGGGCACGACAGCAGCCCTGTGCCACCCCAGGGTCCCCACGGTGAGTGAGCCCCCAGCAGGTTCCAACTTGTCGTGGCCCAGGAGGGGGTCAGCAGCCAGGAGAGAACAGCTGTGCCCAGCATCCCGGCACGGTGCCACGGGAAGCCAAGGGCAGGAGCCTTGACGTGGCTGTGTCTGAGGCTGGTGCGATGGACCTGACCCTGAGGAAAAAGCTTTTCTTGGAGAAACTGCCCTGGAAGCAGCTGCTCTTAAAACCTCCCATTATTTCTGCTGGAGTGGGGTAACACAAGGGAAGAGAGCATGAGGCTGATACTGCACAAGGACCTGCACTTCCCAAATTAAGATCTGTTCAGTGAGACAAATGGTAACCAGGAACAAATACTTCAGTTAAAATAAATTTATAAGAGCACTGCTGAGCTCATATCTTGACTTCATGCCAGCCTTCAATGCACATTACAGTGTGGCCGCTCTGCCCATCACCAGTGCACAGGGCAGCATGGGCGCTTCCCCGCAGCTGTGCCACCAGTGCATCCGGCACAGCCCAGCCACGTGGCACCTCGACAGAGAATGCAGGCAGCCCATCACCCTCAGCTTAGGAAAAAAACCAAAACAAACCCCATTTCAGAAGCACGTTCCCTGTGAAAAAGGGAAGGGAACAGCCTGATGCTGTGCCAGAGCGACTGGGAGAGCAGGGCAGCAACTGTGGGTACCAGGGCTGTGCCATGGCCGGTCACAGTCCCTCTCCAGCTGTGCCAAGTACTGCCAGAGGGCTGTCCGGCCACTGGAAAATACCTTCAATGATCCTCCTGTGCAAGCACAGCTCTGCTGTGCCACTGCCAGCACCGTGCCCAAGCAGCCCAGCACATGTCCCGGGGGAGACCTGGGGAGACCCGGGCAGCCAGCACACCCCGCCACAGTTCCCTCATCTCATCCCATAAATCTTCTGCTTAGAGAGAAAACCCAACCATTCATCTTCCAGGGCAGGTGATTAATTTCCTCGGCAGCAGTGTGCATTTGCACTCTGCAGCTAAAAATAGAAACTTCTGCCGTGGTTGGTGGTTTGCTGGGTGTTTTTTTTCGCCCCCCTCCAGGACTTGCACGCTCCTGCCTGCAGCAGAGACTCCAGAGCCAGCCGCCGATCCCTGGTGCCAAGATCCTTTTGGAAATGATAACGTGTCAACGCTCACTGCTCAGTTCAACAGCAGACCCCGCGAAAAGCAGATTAACACGGCACCTTGCAGCAGACGGCGTTTCTGATCCGCTCTGCTGCTGGAGCCAGCCCCACATCCCCTTGCCTCTCACTGCCTCCTTCAAAGGGTCCACCCTGAACGTGTTCCCTCTCCCCCTGAACACCAGATCAGGACACATCCTGCCCCGCACACTGCGGGAGAGATGGGAGAAGCTGCAAGCCCTGCCCCACGTAAATCACCCCAACCATGGTCTCCAGGTGGGCACAGACCCTACTGTGTGCCCTGCAGAGCCCCCCACCTCCACAGGCAGCACAGCCCCTTCCCCGCACCCAGCAAACACCCCGGGGATGTCTGCAGCACCAGTCTTTGTCAAGAGCCATGTATGCTACATTAAAGCACAATTAACATCTCCCTGGATGCCAGCCCTGCAGGAGATAAGAGTCAAGGCTCTTGTTAAAGCAGACACACTGAAGAATTAGTGACTTATCATCTTCTATTCACATCAGTCTGCACATAAAAGGTTTTTCTGGCAAGAAGTAGAGAATCCTGTCTTAGGGACAGATTAGGGATAAGAGGATCTGGTTAGGATCATATATTATAAAATAAAGTCATGCTCTGCTTCTCAGCATTGCCCGCGGCAGCCGTGTCCTGCAGCCACCAGGCTCCCATCACTGCTGGAGCAGTACTGGGTTCACTCCCCAGCCCAGCAGCTCCATCTAACCAGCAAGTGGCAATGATCAAGGGGACAGTTCCTTGAAGGAGTGGTAGGCAGACAAAACTTAGACTATCACTGCTTTTAAGCCCATTGGGGCTGCTCGGGTTCATCCCCACCGGCGGGGGAACATGGCTGTGTGAGGCTTTCAGACATCCCCACTGTGTCGGAGCAAACCTGTACCCAGCCATGCAGACAGACAGAAACTGTGTTTTCCACCACCAAAAATCCACCAGATAGGATCTGCTACAGCTGCCCCAGAGACCAGAGCCACCAAAAAGCCAAAGTCAGCAGGAAGGCTGCAGCCCATCCCTACAGCTCCGAGCATGTGCTTGGGTCCCGGGAATGGATGGAGCCCACGGCCACATCCCTCCTCTCTGCCTGGAGACAGTCTGTGGCAGCTCCCCCACCATCCTGGGCCACATTACTCACCCTTTCAGTCTTTTTTTTTTTTTTTGTCTCCTCCACTTTATAATAGAAGCGCTATTTTCAAAAATATCTGTGCTTACTTCTAAAGCAGGCAGTCTTGGAAACTAAGGGGGCAGAGATGGCTCAGGCAGATCTGTGCCAAAGCCGAGAATAAGTAACGTGGCACCCAACATATTTATCTTCATTTTCTTCATCAAGGACACACCGTGCTGCAAAGCAGAACAGGAATCTCTACAGAGCACTTATTGCGATATCATTTCTCATTTACAGCAAACACAGCAGCTGTCAGTGCCACGAGAATGAAAAATGGGTCATCAATTGTTGTTATACAGGGAATTGTTTACTCTACTCCAGGGGTGAAAAAAAGCCTTCATCAGTTTTTATGTCAAAGACGCCAGTTCCTGTGTCAGAAGTGCTGCTGTACCCAGTGCTACCATCACAGCAGCCCATGGGGCGTTGGGGCAGCAGGAGGTGCAGGACAAGCCAAGAAGCCTCACTGCTCACCAGCTGCCCAGGTTTACAACCTTTGTTTCACCCCTGTAAAAGCTCCAGTGACAGCAGCCAGCCCCAAGCTGTGTGTCCTGGCCCCACACATTCCATCCTCCAGGACAACAAAGAGGACAATCCCTTTGAGGGGTCAAGCCCAGACATAGGAGGACCTTACTCTGACTCATTGTGGTTGTGTCCAGGTGCAGGACCCCAGGAACCCCCTTTAAGTCCTCCAGGAGCCATCTAATTTTCAGCATAAACCATGTCCCAGCTCTGGAGGAGTTTAAAAGGTTTGGTCCCAGAGCAGGCAGGCAGTGGTGGGGTCCATAGAAGAGAAAGGCATGGGGAAATACCCAGCAAGGGGACCCCCAGCCTGGAGGGCTGCAAGCCCATCCCTCCTCCAGCTCCCCCCTGCGCACCCAAGCAGCCCTCAGGCATGGCAGGCAAATTAGGAAAGATTCATTTTTTCTGCTGTCATCTTTGGTGCAAACATTTTCCATTTGGTCTACTCCAGTCTGAAGAATATTAAAATTCAGTTTCTGAGCTACTAAACCAGCCTGGCTGGGCAGCTTCATCTGTCCTCAGAATGATCCTGGCTATAAAATATAGCTTTCCTGAAGACAGTGGGGTCACTTAACCTGGAGGAAGATGCTGCTGAGACAAGGCTCTGGGGCTCCAGCCTCCAAAACTCTCCTGCCCAGCACGATACATGCAATTAGCTGAACCTGCAAGTGCAGCCAGAGGTGCAGCCAGGCTTCTGTGTATCAGGCAATGGAAACTCAACCGAAGTTTCAGAGAAGACTTTGCAAACTAGTTAAAAAACATCAGGTCTGAATATCCAGCAGCACACATCCTGGCAGCATCTGGCAGTAATAGAGCATCTTCTGCAGATGGCATTGCAAACAGCATTATTAAATAGCATCCTAAAAAAAAAAAAAAAAAAAAAAAAAACCCCTAAAAACCTAAAAAATAAATCTCTA
>VZTM01022358.1:143948-172552 GCA_013400555.1 Jacana jacana | reverse complement strand
TACACACACAAACACACACACACATCCTTCACCTGCAGCTAAGGCAGACAGCTCTCCAAAGCCGTGCTCTTGCTGAGAAGCTGAAATCCAGCTGAATCCTTCAAAGGATTCAGGGAAAAGAGAGTGACTGAACAACTCTAATGAGATTTTCTGAAGTCTGTACAAGTCCATTAAGAACCTGGGAATGGCAGATACCAGGTTTCGGTGCACGCTGACACCCCAGCCCATTTCTGCAGTAGCACAAACGCTCCCATGCACGGGGAGCTGCAGTGGCGGAAGCATTGGTGGGGGCTGAAGCACAAGGAGCCCCAGCCCCCTCCCTGGAGGGCAGGACCCCTCCTGATCCCGTATTTGCTTTCCAAACTCTGGGTGAGAATCTTCTGAGACTTCACCTCCTCCTTGCTAACCAGAGCTGCTCTGCTTTGCCACAAGCAGAAACATCCCTGTGGTCCTGCCTGGCCACTGGAGGACACCAGGAGGTCCAGGTGGCACAGCATGGCCTGGGGCTGCGAACACAGAGCAGACAGTGCTCCCAACTGGTGCTACTACAAGACACAGGCACTTGCAAACCTTTCAGCAAACAGAACTGAACCAAAACCCACATGCAGTTGCCTTGATGTTTTTGTTGCATCCTCGGAAAGCCCAACCACAGCCAAGAACCCAACCAGGGTCCTCAGGAGAGGATTTCCACCTCTGCACCCCCAGGGAATTGACCGGCCCCTGAAGCTGCACCGCTCCCCGCTGCTCTCGGCAGCACCAGGCCCCGCGGGACTGCCAGCACACTGAGCTTTTGGGAGCAATTTGACCTCACGTGTGTATTATTCAGGAGGGAAAAGCACATCTGTTGTGCATTAACGCTTGCTCGGGAACAAAGTTATTTTAGGCATTGTCAAGCACTTCTCACGTTAATTCATGCACATTTATGAGTGCAGCATGTTAACGTATTTAAGAAAGTTTGGGCTGAGCTGCAATCCAACTTGCTGATCCCCAGCCCTGCAGGGAGCCACCCTGCCACCCTGCGATTCACCCCTATGCAAAGGGGCACAGGCACGTCCCCACCACTGCGAGACCCGGCTCCCCAAGTTCAGCTCCTCAACATTAACTAAATGATGTGCTCTCGGTGTCGCTCTCAGAGGTCTGCCAGTGCCACAGCACACAGGGCCATGGCTGGCACTGCTCTTTGCTTTTCGTGTGTCTCCGCACCCCGGAGCAGTGTGATGCTGCAGGAGCTGCTCCCTTCCCAGCAAATCCCTTGGGAAAGCCACTGCACCAGCATGACAGACATGATGCTCAGGCCTGGGAGCACTCATCCCCCATGGCAGATTGTGCTCCAGCACCATTGTGCTGGCACGTTTTGAGTGGTTCCACCCCTGCAGCTCTCTTGGGTCAGTGAAGCATCAGGAGAGGCAGCAGCAATGAGCACCCCAGTGTGCACTGGCATTCAGCCCAGCACTGCTTACCTGCTGCGGTGACAGCGGGCACAGCGAGGGAGGACCACCTTTTTTTATTGCCTCTCCTCACAACACAAACCTCGGGTCTCAGGCAGAGACAGGTTTGGTCACCCCTCTTAGGGCTCCCCCAGTTCTGCCATGGCTGCATCGAGGCCCAGAGATGGGCTGTGGGGATGTCCCATGGCAATGCTCTGCAGGGATGCGCCGCAGACAGCCCTGCTCCCCAACACAGTGCAGCAGGATTCTCTGGGAAGCAATTCCCAGCTTAGCTCTGGTCCCATCACGTTTCCCCAAGCCACTTCAGCAAACCATGGCAAGTGTAGGGCAAGAGCTGGCCATCCCTGTGGCCAGGCTCCCTAAGTGGGGTGGGAGTGTGCCCATGGGTCTCAGGATCAAGCTGCTTAGAGTTGGCTTCAGACCACACGTGCCTTGGCACTTAGGGGAAAAAGAAAAGCCCACTCATCTGAAACCCGTGATACATGATCTCCTGGGAATGCTTTTCTTTCAGAGAGCACTGACTCACAGGAGCCCAAGGAAGCCCACACCATGGTGTGACACTTGAGATGCTTCACAGCTCCAACCCCTCTCCTTCCATGTGCCAACTCACACTTGTGACCACACAACACCCCACAGCCCCTCACAGCCCTTATGGAAGCACCCAAGAACGTATGGTTACAGCAAAAAATAAATGCAACTGGTGAGGTCTGCCCAGGGCACAGTGGCATGGCTGTCACATTACCACGGTCTCTTCCCAGCCCTGCCCTGCTGCTCTGCCCAGCCTGGAGGAGCCAGTTCTGCCGTGCTGGTGGCCTGAGGAGGTACATGGCATGGCAAGGCATGGAGGGCTCACCCCTAGAAAGCCAGGTCCTTGCCACCCCAGCAGGGCTGCCAGTCCTTCCCCGAGGCTGGTGCTGCCTAGGGCTGCGTGGGCTGGTCGGTGGCGCTGCCAAAATCTGCACTGAGCTCTAAAAATTGACGCTGAGAGTAGCAATGATCCTCCAGCACTTCCGCCGAGGCGTGCAGCAAACGGGGCGATGCTGAAAGCAGTGAGCCTGCAGGGGCTTTGCAGCCGGTGGGGCAGGAGATCAAGCGCCCGGCCACGCTGGGGAAATGATGCCATCGTCTTCCAATCGTGACCCTGGAAAAACGACTGCTTCCCCGCAGGTCCGGAGAGTCGAGTGTGTGTAACACCAGGGGAAAAAGTCCCCAACAAATTAAAGCCCAGCCATCTGGCTGCACAAGGAGGGGGAAGAGCTCCCTGCACACTCAGGAAAAGGACCGGACTGACCCTGCACTGCCCCAGGGCACTGAATCCCTGCTGCACCAGGGATGCTCATCCAGGGACCAGCCCCCTCCGCCAAAGTGGGTCCCCAGACAGGGTCTTTGCTAAGAACTCCCCAGCAACCAGGCTGGGCTGAATTATTCATCCAGCCCCGCAGTTGTGGTTTTCGGCTCAGAGGAATCAACGAGGCACAGAGGGACTGCTGCGGGACCTGATGCCGTCAAGTGGCACGGGGGAAGCAAACCCTGGCAATCTGGACCAAATTCAGCATCATTGACCAAGGGGACAGGCAAGGTCCTGGCCAGTGAGGTTTGCGCTCCCTGGACATCTCCAGTGGTCTCCTGCGCTTGGCTTTGGGGAAAAAAAAAACAATAATCATTAACAGGGAATTGTTTCAAGGTTGAGAGCAATGGGCCCAGGAGTGCCAACACCAAGGGCTCTCCCTGCTGAGAACCATCCTGGGACCTGAGGTCGGTCCAGTCTCATTATTAGTAATGAGGAGCAGCATCATCAGTGCTGGTGTAGGATCCCACACTCCTCCCCGGCTTCCCCCTCCTCCCCGTGCCCAACACACGTCACACGGTGGGTGCACATCGCAAACGGCGGCATCTTGGCGCTTCGCTAATAACCACGTTAATGCCATAAAACGGTGTGCGTCGGACGAGGCATTCACTGGCAGCGGGAGGGCTGAGGGGGGGGTGGCTGCGCCGTTGCCGTGGTGACGCCCGCGCAAGCAAAGCTGGAAAACCCAAAGCCTCCATTTCCCCAGCGTGTCACTTGGGCCCAGGAACACCAGTTCTGGGCAGGAAGGAGGAAAATGTCCTCAGATTTGGGCCAACTGAACAAGGGCTGATGAGGTCTGGGCTCACCGCAGGTGAACGGCTCCATGGCATCCAAGCCGGGCAGGTTCAGCTGCATCGATGAAGGCCCTGGGCACAGCTCCCCACCACTCCCCTCCTTTCAATAAATTACATATTAAAAAAAAACCACACAAAATGAAACAAAACCTGCCCAGGTGTTCATAACAGTACCAGTTGCATCCTCAGAGATATCTTAAAACCTCTAGAAGATGACCTTTCCTGCCACATCTGCAACACAAACATCTCCCCATGCTGAAGCCATGAAGCATCACCGAGACCCCTGGACGTCACCCTGAGACAGCCAGGGACCTGGGCAACGGGCATCACCCTTTACAGCTGAAGGAGAAGCTCCCAAACACATATTAGTTATGACCAGGGAGAAATATATTTTTTCCAATGTAGGCATAAAGATGAAATATTTGCTGTTGCTTTTGAGAGGTTCTGCAATTCTTCAAGGCAGCGACTCAGTGCTTAGCCAGGATTAAAAATGCTGTATGTCCCTCTTAGACAAACAGAGCTGTAGGAGCTACACCGCTCCACTGGAGATCCCTCACCAGGGGAGCAGAGGCAGCTCCATCGCTCATGGATGGAGCCAGCAGTATGTACAGCAGCTCGATGGCTTCCCTCCCCTTCCTGCCAGGCTGCAAGTGGGGCCAGGAGCCACACAGGCAGGGAACCTATGGGGCCAGGAGCCACAAGGCGAGCATCGCCCTGGCTCTGCCCAGCCATCAGCATACAATGCCATGGCACAAGACGGTGCTCAGCAGCTCCAGGGCTGAGTCAATCCCATGCTCCGGAGCAGGGATGTCACCATGATGCCACCACCATTGCCTTCCGGAATCCCACAGCTCCCCATGTTTCCCCAGCTGCCCTCCTCCTCCTTGGGGCTCCTCACCAGCATCCACACTAAGTTCCCCTGCTCGCTGCATCCCTCACCCTCACCCTCACCCAGGATAGCACCACCAACACAATATTATGCTTCCGAAGGCTGTACAGGTAAGCAAATCCTTGATTCCTACATTTCCCATTGCCATAGGAACTGGCACCCCTCACCATCACCACCCAAGGACAAGCAGACAACTGCTCAGACACACCACACTGCAGCTTCTTGCCCCGTAAACACAGCTCCAATCCACTAGGTCAGGATTGTTTCTCCCTTTTTTATTCCCACCACCACCCCCAAGATGGACAATCTTTTGCCGACACTCTCTGCTCCAGGTTTCAGAGCGGCTGATGGCTACCCTTCCAATTTGCCGCACCGACGCTCTGCTCCCCTCACAGGGCCCAGCAAAAGCCCCATCAACAGGACCGAACCGAGCCCTATGTCCAATGTCTCAGATCTCTCCATCCTTTGCAGACACGAGGAGGAAAGTGGCTCTTTGGGAAAAGGACGAAGGGGCAGGTGGTTTTGGGGGAAGGACAATGCACTGTCAGCGCCCACCGAGCTCGGCTGGAGGTGGCTCCACCAGCATCGGCTGGGATCAGCTGCCAACCCCGGACTGATACCTTGCCCTTTCCCATATGCACACTGAGATCACCAGCATCCATACTGGGAACAAACCAAAGCCTGCTGGCAGCAAATAAATGATCAGCAGTAAAGAAATGAGCCGGCAGCTCAGCAGAGAGGCAGCCAGGGCTCAGGGGCTCAAGGGGACCGAGTAAGTCAAAAGCCATGGGGCAGGGATGCCCCTCAATGCCCCTCTCAGAGGGGTGGCAGTGGGAGGCAGAGGCACCCCAAAGCCCACCCACCCCTGCCAGCTCAGCTACCTCCCCTCTGCTTTCAAAGAAAATCCAGTTCTGCACAGCTGAGTTCAATGTTTTATCACAAATAAAAGATGAAAGTGAAATTAAGCCAAATGTATTCTATTAAATATTCAAACCATTTAGACTTACTCTAGGCCCATTTAAATGTTTTATTGACTATAAAAGCAGGCCCCAGTACCATGAGAGGACCCAGAGTAACACTGGCTCTGCACAGGGGCAGCTGATGCTCCAGCACCCCAGTTCACCTCCCCAGGGCCAATTTCTCACTGGGCACCATCCGGAAAGGTGCAGACACATCACATGTGTGTGCCCACAACCTTCCTCCAGCACCAACCTCCTCCTCACCCTGCACCTTTGCATGGAGCCTGCTAAGCTGGAGCAAAGCAGGGAATGGGACACTGACCCACAGCCCCGAGGACACAGGAAGATGTCCCTGGCTGCCACTCATGGGCAGAGCAGTCCCCATCGGCAGCTTCACTGCACCCACCACAGGAGATGGGTGCTGCAACGAGGATGCTCACAGGAGAGGGTCCATCACCCTGCAGAGACCTCCCAGGGCACTTCAAAGCATGGCCATTAAGCTACCACCAAAATCTCATGCAATTTCACATCACACAGAGCTACGCTTGCCTCCCTGTGCTGCTGCAAGAAAAACAGAAATAAGATAAAGGCCTTGGAGGTCTGTGCCTGCTGATGGCCTGGCCACAGTGGAAGTTGATGGCTTATGGAGGGGACATTGTTATGACACCACTTGCACCCAGCTGCCACTTCCCAACCCGTCTCTGTGCCACAGCACAACTTGCCTGGAAAAAAATTAAAGGGTTAAGAAATTAAGCCATTCTGGTGAGATGCTACGGGCCCTGGGAAGCAACTCAGCTCACGCCTTCCATGTAGTCTCGCAGCAGGCTGCAGATGTGCAGGAATTGTATTTTCTAGGTGAGTTTCCACCATGTTTCTCCTGTAAAAGGGTTTTGAGCTCCTGTACAGCTCTAAGGAGGAAGATAAAGAACCAGGTGACAGCGAACAGTTTTACAACCTTCTTCCTTCCACCAGCAGCTCCTGAGCAGATTTTTTCCATGCCCATGCCCTGGTTCTGCAGCTCCCAAGCAGCCCAAGCCTCCCATCCTCTGCCTGAGATAATTACACTTCTTATTTCAACTGTCCTGGACTGGGACAGACCCACGTTGGGGCTGCAGGAGCCTGGGAGACACCAAAGCCCTTCCAGGAGCATCTCCCACAAAACCTCACATTCCCAGTGCTCTTGTCATCAGCTGAAGCGGATGTAAGATTTCACACCCAGTCTAACCACCCAGTACATTCTGGGTGGCATTTCTTAGGCACTAAGGGGGTGGGAGAGCCCCTGGTGTGCCAAAAGCAGGGCAGGCACCTTCACACCATCCTGTAAACTGTTTAAGAGTTTTCATAACCGGGCTCTAGGTCTCGAGGCTGCTCCAGCTGCTCACATAAAGAGCGACTCAAGCACTTCTCTGCTTTGAGGACATTCACCTTGTTTGTTTTTGCCTTCCCTAAGGCAAGAACTGAGTCTGTTGTCCACTGGGATTACGGTCGGCACAGGGGTCTTTGCAGTTTACTGGTGTGCTGCGGAACTGGAGCGCACTGAGGAGGTTTATCGTTTTTCAAATGCAAGAGGCAAAGAAACATGAATAAAATACTAGCAGATGTGAGGAAAGCGGGTGTAGCCCGCCACGGGCACTGCTCGCAGCATCTCTTGGCAACTGAGCCCCTGCATGCAAATGACAGGCTTCGCCGACTGCAAAGCTGTGTCCCTCTGCAAGGGAGGAGAGCAGCAGCTGAAAGCAAAGCAGGGCTCAGTTTCCCAGGGAAAACGGCTATTCACTCCCCTGAGAGCCCGTCCTGGGAGCAGGGAACAGGAACCAGCAGCAGCTGTGAAGAAGCTGTCATCCCACAAGTCCCACACGACATAAATCGATAAAATCAAGGCATGTTCCAGCGAACAGCGCCTGCACTCCCTGCACGAGCTTTTCAGGGACCTGCCTCACCTGCTCCGGATTCGGGCAGTGCCCAGTCCTTATGGCACTGGTGCCAGCCTCTCATCTGCTGCCCCCCAAAACCAGGCAGAAGGGGCAGAAAGCATCACGGGAAAGCTCCTCTGGGCAACTTTAATCTGGTTTTCCTTACAATGAGAAATGCAAAAGTATCAAATCGGATACTGGCTTCTATTAAAATTCATACAGCAAGAAGAGACGCAGAACAAGCCGCTTTCAGACAAAGAGCTGCTGGAAACACACACCCGAGGTGGGCAGACAAGGATCCCCCTGCCCTTTCTGCCACTCCATTGCCTACACAGGGCTTCTTCCTCGGCTTCCCTGGCCCAGAGTGGTTGTACCCACCTTGCCACTGGCACAGTAACCCCACAGAGGGGCATTTGGCTCGGGTAACCCAGGCAGCACTGAGATGCCTCATGCAGGGGAAGGCCACCTTGTCTGCAGGGATGTGGAGCTGGGGCTGTCCTCTCTGGTGTTCCAGCTCACAGTCCTGGGAGCCAACCTAAACCCACCCAACCACAGCCTGCAGCAGCCCCCCTGCCTGACCCCACACACCTCACCAACTGTACAAACAGAAGAGACTAAACGCTCTGCTTGATCCCCAGAGTCTCTTCCCTCAAATGTTCAGGATTAATTTTGTATAGAAAAACACGCTGGAATGAATTTATTTCCCTTTCTTTCTTCTGGCCTGTGCAGATCCCCTCCCACTTCTTCCAGATTGATCCATCAGAAAAAAAATTAGCCCTGCTAGTGCTCAGTGCCAGCCACTGAGATAAAAGCCAGCCCTTGGCTTTCAGACGGCTCCGGGTTGCACCAACCCTTCAAAGGGAGGCACCATGGTGAAGGCTTCGCTGGAGCATCACCCCGAGGACAGGGATGCGGGCGCCTGCTGGGGACCGGCAGATGCTCAGGGCATCCACACCTCTCCTCCTCTGAGCACACAGAGACCCAGGACCAGACTTGTCGAATCCAGACGGCAAGCAGTATTACTTTGCACACTCTGGATGGCTGGAACAAAGCTTTCCACCTCTCCTGCAAAGTTAAGCTCGCTGGAGGAGTCAGCAGGCAGCCAGCAGCTGCTGTTTTGCCAACGGAAGGTGAGCGCACACACACACACGCTACAAAAAATACATAGAGATGCAACAAATCTCTTATGCAGAAAAACATATTATAGACTGCTGATTCCAACCCCAGAGCAGCGCAGGGCTGAATGTAATCAAGAGTCCTTAAAGCTCAGGGTCACAAGTGACAGCTTTTATTTACAGGGCGCAGCAGCCGTCCCAGCGAGGAGATTAACTGCGGCACAGCCAAGGTTGGAGCTGAAAGCACGGCCACCGACAGCTCGTCCCTGCCTGAGGACTCTGTGGCTGGGGTGGGAGCCAGGGGTCTCCATGGGGTAACAACCAGCAGAAACCCCTCCTGGGCACAGTGGGGCATACCAGTGGAGACCAGAGCCCAACCAGCCTTCAGAAGCATTCCCTGTGCTCTGATGCTTGTTTGGGAAGCCCAAGACTGTGTTAAATCAGTGAGGCTGGCTCCCTCCTCTCCCACAGCACCCAGGCGTGCTTTGGGCAAGGAGGGTGTTGTTTTGTTCCCTCTTTTGGGGCAGCAAGATACCGCTACACACCTTGGAGAGAGCAAAGACAAGCTGCTCTGCTCTGAACTCCATCAGCAAAGCGCTCCCTTACAGCTTCATCCCACTGATTAACACAGAAACCATCTCCCCTGCTAATGCAAAGAAACTCATTAGCACCTCTTCCCAGGGAGAATAGGCTCATCTTTAATTTTTTTCTTTTTTCTTTTATGTTCATATCCTTTCGGGTCCAATTAGTACAAAAATCTTAGCTCGCCCACCCCTGCAAAGCTCGGGGCAGAGCACCAGCTAGGCAGCAAGCATCAGGACGGCCCCACGGCGCCTGGCTGTCATCGGGGAGGGGGCACGTGGTGGGCTCACATGGCCCTTTGGTTTCTCAGCTTTGGCAAGACATTTCTCCTGTTAGTTAGGCGTTACGACGAGACAGAAGTACCGTTGGCTGCACAGCTTTGATTCCTGTTGAGTTCCCAAAATTAAAGCAAAATGCAGTTTCTTCAGTAGCACCAAGAAAAGCAGGATTCACACCTCTGAGTGATCAACCTGCTCTTTTCCAGGAGACCCTTCTGCCCAGAACCCTAACATATGAAGTTAGAAAAGCACATACAACCTGCCCCAGGCAGCCACTCTGCTTGTGCAGGCAGGATCCATCTTGCCCTCACTGGTGGGAATCTGCAGGGAGAGACCCATCCCTGCAGATCCAGGGGATCTGCTGAGATGCCCCTGCCCCAGTGAACACATGGAGGAAGGTCTCATGCCGCAGCTTGGCACAGCCCCAGCCACACCACAGCTCATGGGGGGGAATAATTATGCTCCTCATTATCTAGCAATGGCTGGAAATTCCAAGTAATGGCCAGGGCTGGGTCACTGAAGGCAGAGAGGGGTTTGCTGAATGCAGAGGCTCCCCCCTTGTAACTGAGATAGAAGTTTCTGTCGCTCCAAGAGAGCCCCCTGCTCATGTACAGCCCCCACCACAAACAGAAGCCCTTGCCCCAGGGCTCTGCCTCACCTTTGTGGCACCCACAGCATTGGGAGTTCACCCTGGCAGTGTACTCCCAGTCAAAACCCCTGCTCGGCTCCAGCTGAATGGGGAGAGCTGGTACGTTCCCAGGGAGCAAAAGATGCTCCCCCAGTAAGACAAATTTTCAAAGGAAGGAAAGCTGAAGGATTTGGCATCTCCAAAGCTAGAAGCCAACAGGTAACATTTTGATGCCTTTTGTTTTGTTTTGTTTTTAATACTACAGTCATCTTTATTTCCCCAGAATCAGTGGTTTATTTTCCAAATATATTTAGACCAACATCCTTCTTTGTTTAAGAGATGATGATAAACAAACACAACACAAGCGGTTCTCCTTAACATAAAACAGTAGGAGGGAAAAAACCTAGGGGGCCATTAAGAATTGTAATGCCAGATTAATTTTAAATGGATTTCTATTCATTTACATTTGCTCAGGCCTACATAATCCATTAGCCATAGCTTTGCGTGTATCTAATGGTTTGACATCCTCGAAAATGAGCATCTGATCCTGGAGCCCACTGGGACCAGCGGATGGACTGGGAGAGGAGGTGTAAAGTAGCTGGGGGGGGAGGCATGGGGACTGCCCCCCAGGGTGGCTCCATCCCATCCCATGGAGCTTCGCAGAGACCAGTCGGCATCTAAAGGAGCCATAAACAACAGCAGGAGCTTGGCAGCTCCATCCCCACCACGTCCCCAGGCCCCCAGCAACTTTCCCCTGGCCAAGCAAGGTCAGGCGTGCACGGGAGCCCAGCTGCCACACACCCTGGCCTTGGGGAGGTCCCCATGGTCTCTGCCACCAGCGAGGCTCGGCAACTGCCACAAACCCTGCCGAGAAAGCCCTACACACCGAAAGAACGCCCTGAGCTCGCTCAGCACCTCTGGCACCACTCCAGTGTGACCACACAGCAACAAACCAGAGACCACCCTCCCCAGCCACTGCTGTCCCCCCTGTCACAAACAGCCGGAAAACCCCATGCCAGATTCTGGGAGTACAGGGAACGGGAGCTGCGATGTGACAGGTTTGTTATTAGATAGACACAAATTAAAACCAACAGGCGTTCTCGTGGTGGAAGCCTCCAGCTCTACCACCCCAGAGCTTCAGGGCCAGAGGGGCCCAATTACACAGCGGCTGCAAACAGGATCAGCTGAATGGAAACGGAGATGTACAATCAACTATTTCCATGGACACCCACCCCCCCAAATTATGAGTGCCTTACAAAGATGATAATAATGAGGTTCAGGGCATATACATAATTTTCCCCACTGTATAATCTGCCCGTTTCAAAACGATGTAGCTCTAGCTGCTCTATTACAGAAGTAAATTAACCCTAATTTGATTGCTTCTTCGGAGCAGTCGTTTCAGTGCTCTAATCAATAAGTCACAGGATTTTACGACTGCCCTTGGTATCAATCACTGCAATCGCTCTTCATTTTAAAAACACCTGAAACACCGTGTAATTACCTTTGTATAAAATCATGGACTCCAATTTGCCAACTTCACCAAGCGACTGCTACAACCCGCAGTGTTGCTCTGCATCTAGAGTCTATTTGCAGGAAAGAACATCACTTTCTTTCTAAAGGCTTTCTGAGCCGTCCCTCATCTCTTCCACTTGTCACTGTACCAGCAAGTTATTACTCACACCCCGCTGAAAGAGCAGGTTACAAGAGACACCCATCTCCCAGAAATCCTCCAAGCAAGGGGGAGATCCAAGAAAAGGTGACTGGGAAGATGCAACACTGGTGCATGGCATCACCACCAGCTCTTCATCGCACCCACCCAGCACCACTGTGGTGCTGAAATGAGCCAAAAGCCATCACACAGTGAGATGATGCAGCCAGTACCCTGACAGCAGGGCAGGCAGAGCACAGCCCACCCCAGGGATGCTCGCTCTGCAGCTCAGGGTGCCCATGGCAGCATTGTAGTCCCTGCTGCCAGGGGCTGCTTGGACCATGGTGTCTCCATCCAGCTCCCCAGCAAGGTACTGCTGGGAAAACATGGCCAAGAAAAGGTTTTCAGAGCCCCTGCCAGCACTAAGATGTTCCCACCTGGCAAATGATGCTCTGCCCATGCCAAGGCACTGCAGGACATGAGCTGTCTCCCCTTTTGCCCCCCATTCCCCACATTATCCCCTCTGTCAAGAGGGTTCCTGCTGTTCTTGCTGGTGCCACACAACTCCAACGACCTGTCCTCGGGGCTGCTCTGGCACAAGGATGCTCCAATTGCTGCCAACAAAACAGTTATTCTCTGAGAGCTCAGAGGCCCCTCAACACAATGCCAGAGGGAGCAAGGTCACCCCAGCACTGCACCCCCACGTTGGTACACCAAAGCCGTGGGCAGATGTTTCCAAGGGAAATCTAGTTTGTGTCAGTTTTGGGTTTGTTTCTTTTAATACTCTTAAAACCACTGAAACTGACTTAGGGAAATACTTTCACAGGGCCTCAAGCAGTTGCTCTAACACGATCCATCCCCAGGACCCAGAGCAGAGGACGTGCCCCCTCATCCTCCTGCAAAGCAGTAATGAAGAGGCTGCTGCCATCAGACAGTTGTTCAGCCCCAAGGCAGCACCCAGGTGCCCCAGCTGGAGCTGACACAGGTTGGGATGATGAGGTCTAAGCCCTTGAAGCAGTATGTTGTCACTCCCCTGCAAAAGCAGTCACTCACCTGCCAGACTCCATGGGCAGGGGACAAGAAGCCACCCCCAGGGACAGAGGAGCCCCCCAGGCACTTACCCTGAAGTCGATTCCAACCGTGGAAATGAAGCTGCCAGCGAGAAAAGCACCATCTTTGAACCGCACCAGCAGGCAGGTTTTGCCAACCCCTGAGTCGCCCACCAGCATCACCTGGGAGGCAGGGAGGAAGGGGAGCATTAGACACCAGGATTTGGGAAGCAAGCCCCATGGCAGTTGTTACCTGTCTCCATCCCAAAAGCTCCATCCCAGGAGCAGTCAGCAGATCTTGTACTCTTGAGGGGAAAAAAGCACATCCAGGAGTGATGTCCTCAGACCCTGGGGAGGGTGGGGGAAAGAAGGGGAGCACCCACAGCAAGATAATTTCCCACTATGCATATGCCTGAGCACCGGCTGAACTCAAGACATCTTCCCCAAGCTCAAGAGTTCCCCCATGGGGGCATAAACGCTCCTTGAAAACCAAGAGGCAAGCTATGACACAATGGCTGTAGGAGTCCACCCTGTCCCCAGCAGACCCATGAAACACCCTGCATCCCACCACATGGAGGGTTTCCTGGGAAGGTGGCTCTGCCCACAAGATTTTCAGAGGGGCTACCAACCACGAGCACCAACTCCAGGGGTTCGCTCTGCCCTCTGCAAGCAAACTCCTTCAGCCTGACCTGCACAGCCTCATGGCCACCCTCCCAGTTCTCAGCAGATGCCCGAGGGAGCAGCTCCCAGTGCCACCTGCCTCAGTTTCCCCACTCATCTGCTGGTGCAGACAGGGCAGGCACCCACCCTGCCACAAAGAAACCGTGGCAGAACTGAAACTGCTCCTGAACCCAGCTCCCTGAAGCCTGCGCTCAAACCACGAGCCCTCCTGAACCCTCCTGCCCCCTGGGGCCACTGACCTCACTCCCTTCAGCAGGACAACAGCTTCAAGATCAAGAAATCCAGGACCACACAGCCAAACTGCATCAGCAGCTTCTGCACCCGCACCAATTTGCACAGCTTCATGCTGGCATGGCAAGGTTTCTTGGCAAGCCATACCTGGCTCTCCCCAAAGCGTTGCCATTAGCCGCCTGCGAGCCATTAGCCCGTGACCGAATCTAAACAGTTTTAAGACAGGCACTGCCCTGGGTCACACCGAACCCAGGCAGGAGCCATCAGAAGCAGCAAATGCCACCATCACCCTGCAGTTCAGCCTTCCAAGAGGCAGTAGTAGCCCCAGTCACACTTTGAGGCAGGATAGCCAGGATCCAGCCACAGTGCTTCATCACTCAAACAGTGGGTGCAGAGCCCCACAACAGGGTTAAGGGAGCTAGCAAGCCCACAGGTGTATCTGTGCAAAGCCAAGGGAAGAGGGGAAAAAAGTAATTTTTAGTGCTAAATAGTAGTATTGAATTTTTTAAACTTTCCAGACCTCGAGTCAGGAGCAGAACAACCTTTAAAGGCAGCTTCTCCTCTCCCAGCACTGCTGAAGCCTCACCCTGGGCACACAGCAGCATCCAGGGCCAGGCTTACACCAAGGGCTCAGTGATAAGGATCTAACCCTTGCCTTCCGGCAGGGCTCAGGAGTCTCAAGACAAAGGAAAGTTTAATAAACCATGGTTTTACAGAATATGAAGCAGTACTTCTCCGCCACTGGTTCAAAACCAACCAGGCTTATCAGAGGTTTTGGCTACCTGGCACATTTGGGCTTATCTGAGACCTCGTTCGGCTCATCCCTGAGCCATCAGGGCAATCACCAGGGAAAGCCCCAGCCTGGGCAGCGAGAAGCGAGCACAAGAAGCCATGGGCCAGCATGAACACAGTGATGGCTCCATTTTAGGGAAGCTGTCGATCCGTTATTGCAGCTGTATGAGGACCAACCACCTACCAAAGCAACCAAATTAATTTCTCGAGCACCCCTCACCTCCTACTGCGTGTCCCAGACCTTCACAAGGCAATGGCCACGCCGGTTGCCACAGGCACCAAGCTCTCTGACAGAGCGTGCCGAGGTCGTACTTGCCATAGCAAACACCGTCCTCTCCAGGCTTAATCACCCTGAGCTGGGTTACAGGGATCTGTGTTAGGAACGCAGTCAGAGGGGTCGCGCTGACTTGCAGCCTCAGCCAAAAATCTCTCGCCGAGCTCCAAACTGGGCTCGCACCAGGTCGCATGATGGGAGGAGGGCTGGTGGGGGGCTGCGAATACGTTTGATCTGGGACTCGCTCGCCAGAATCTGAAGCGGCGAGAAGAAGCCATCTGAGCCCTTCATTTCAACAGCAGCCCGAGCAGATTCGATGCAACTCAAGGGATATCGTCACCCCACTTTACAACCGCTTTTTTTTTAACGTTTTTAAAGAGGAACCAGAAGGTTACAATAACTCATCGGAGCAGAAAGCCTTTTCTCATCACTTGCAAAAGTTCCGCAGAAGCAGCCGCCGCTGCAGAGGGATCCGCAGGGGCAGCCCCCGGCCCAGCGCCCTCCCGGGAGCCCGGCCGAGCCGGACCCACAGCCGGCAACCCGGACCACCCGGAGGCGGCAGAGGGATGGCGAGGCTGGAAAGGAAGGATGCCCGCCCGGTCCTGGCCCCCGGGAACTTCTCCCGCACCCGACGGACCCCGCACCGGCACCGGGGCTCCCGCTCCGCGCCCCTCCCCGCANCCGGACCCGCTCCGCTCCGCGCCCGTTCGCTCCGCCCCGGCCCGCACCCGCTGTAGCCGGGGAAGGGGGGAGGTATCTGCGCGCACACACGGGAGCAATTTTGGGGGGGAAGTGGCGCTCTGGGGGTGCTCACACGCACCCACGGGGGTATTTGTACACACCCCCCTCCCGCCGTGCCCGCCCCATGCGGGGTTTGGGTGCAGCCCCCCAGGCAGGTTTGGGATCTGCCCCCCAGGCAGGCTTGGGATCTGTCCCCCAGCAGCTGGCGACCCCCTTGCTCCGGGTTTTGCCCCACCGAGGTGGGGGGGGAGTCACTCGAGGCAGACACGGCCCATCCGCTGCCGGCAGCATCCCTTCGAGAGGCTGGGTCTGAGGGCAGGCATGGAGTGGGGCAGAGCCTGTGGGGTGGAGGGAGCTGGGGCTGTGGGGGAGGCAGGCTCCAGTTTTTCTAAGATGGGAACCCACGTTGTCCCCAGTCTGTCTCAGCAACTGGTTTCAGCGAGCAACACTTGGCATCTTTCTTTCTGACTGCAAATGAGGCATCACCTGAGGCGCTTTGCAGGTCTCTCAACTGAAATAAATGTCTTTAGCTGTGTGACATATTTCCAGTGGTGCGGCCGCATCCTGGCTGGAAAAGGAGTCTCGAACAGTCACATCGAAGCAGGAGTGGGAAATAAATTGCTCTGGTGAGAAGCCAGGCAGACACACAATGAAAATGCAAATAAGCAGCAGGGTTTGCACAAGGAGGTGATGGCCAACACGCAGGGCTCAGGCAGCCCAGCACATCCAGGGCCAGCACTGGAGTTTGGGTGCCAGCGGCTGTGACACTGGGGGATTGCTCTCACTGTGGGCACAGATTTCCCTTTGCTGCCCTCGGAGCCTTTAAATCTATAGTTAACCCCTGTTCAATCGCCCTAAAGCACTCCAGGGGGAGGAGGAGGAGTGATCAGCAGAGCTTTGATGGTTTTGGCCACAGACAAGGACAACAAGCTGGGTCAGGAGCTCCTGTGTGTGGTTCCTGGGCAATTCCCCTTCTCCCATCCCCAGCCTCGGGCACAGCTGCAGAGAATGCCAAGGAGCTCTGAGTTTGCAGCTCCTCAGACACAGCTGAGGCCAGAGGAAAGGCCATCACGATGAAGGCTTATTCCCCAACTCTCCTTCATGTGCTCTTCATCCTGATGCTCTAGTCAGGAGATGGAAGACCCAACTTGTCAAAGCAGACTCGATGCCAGGGTTTTGCACCATAATCTGATTTTCCGGGACAGCTGCAGTCAATAGAGGCCGAGGCCTCGGAGCAAAGTGCAATGCTGGAGCCATCTGTGGGTCTGTAGGGTTTTTAACTCATCCCTGTGCAGCAACAAAGCCATGGTGGAGCTTTTCCCCAAAGCTACCTGCCTGGAGGAAGGGGTTACATAGCCCTGGCATCCTCTCCACAGCTGTGACTGCTGACGCACGGGGACTTTCCCCCTCTCTCAGCCAGAGTCGACGATGATGGAAATCTCCATCAACATCCTCGTGTTCAGGAGCAAACAAAGCCAGCTGCTTATCACCACCGCATCAGGGCAACGCTGAAGGAGGATGGTCCCTTATTGTGGGCAGCAGCGGGGAAGCGTGCCTCGTTAATTCTGCCTTTATCAAAGGTCATGTGCTCCAGTGTCGGCAGCAGTGCTGATCCCCGCTGCCCCCGGCCCCCGAAACTCGGCCTCCTGCAGCGCCAGAGCTCAGGGCACCGCGTCCACAGGGAGCAGCGTCTTCAGCAAGTTTCTCTCTTTCAAAGAACGTGTGTGCAGAGAACACAGTCTGCTCAGAAATCGCAGTCACGCCTGGAGATGTTGCTCCTCATATAGTTACAGGAACTAATCAGATAACTGCAGCTGAACTAAGGGGGATATATTCGCTAAAAATAGTTTAATGGAACAACAGACGCCTGAAGATACGGCATGCTTTGAGGAAGCAGGACTGCAGTATCTGGCAGGGCTCTGAGCAGGACCAGCCTGACATGGATATCTGTTACTCTGATACATCTACATATAAGTAGATTTGTTTTTAAAGGCAGAAAAACAGCTTGTTCCCATAAGGGCTGTCAACCCAAGAGGTCTGTTGTGTTGCAGTGTAGGGGGGACTGTCAATGCAAGCACGAAGAGGGATCTCACCACCAGCTACTTCTGCCCATGCTGACGGGGGACAGCACTTGTCACTGGCTCGACCATCCCTGGCTGGGGACAGAGCTCCATGCAGGGCTGGAGACACAAAGAGCCTGCTTGGGGCCGTGCACTGGGCTCTGGCCAGCTGATCTGTGCAAACACTGTGCTTTGGGATTTTAAATCTCACTGTTTTCTTCAGCATGGACATTTGCAGGGTTCTCTGTGTGCCAGAACTTGCACACCGTGCTCAGAGCCAACAAGTTATTTTAGTGTGAGGCCATCCTTCCTTCCTCCTGCTGGTCCCAGTTGTTCCACCATGGCTTGTGCTTTAGCTACCCCCACACTTCCTCGGCCTCAGCTGCTCCCACCTGTGGACAGGGACACCCATCGTGTGCTGGCCAGGCTGTGGTGATGCCTTCCCCAGCAGCCCAAGCCTGCTGTCCTCTGCTTCCAGCTCTCGTCACAGGCTCAGATGGAGCAGAGTTGTCTCTTCAGCAGGCAGGCTGCAAGGATGAGCTACTCCCATCAGAGACAATGTCAGCTGTGCCGTCTTGGAAGATATTAATCTCCTTTGCCTGGTGGATGCAGGAAAAGCAGTGCAGGCTCTTTCCATGTGATGCTGGTAACACAGCTCAGCTTGCCTCTGCCATCACCTATTGCATTGCCACCAGCCAAGGTTCAGGGGACTTCTCCTCGCCGACTATAAACCTGCCAGCACTTCCCACTCTCTGTTCTGCTACAGGCCGTTTGCCAAGGACACACACAGATCCAACGCCAAAATCCTAGAGATGTCGTGGAGAAAGGGCCTGAAGGCAGTGGTCACCACCTGGATGGGAGGTGCAGGAGGGCAGCCAGGGACAAAGGCGACACCACACAGATGGAGCTGACGCATCGCCTGGGCAAAACAGAGAGCTCAGTTTCACGTTGCCCATGAGCAGAGATCACACATCCACCAGAGACGTCAGACGGAGGGGCCAGCCCTGCTCCAGCGAGCATCCCTGGGCTGAGCAGAGCCCTTGCGGGAGGCATGGGGTCGTGCGGGGGCGTGGGGAGGCAGAGGGAGCGTGCATGGGGCACGGGACGCCTGCGGGAGGTGGATCCCGACACCCTGCCATGCTCCACAGGTGAGGGCTTTCTCTGCCGCCTTGGGAAGGGCCCAGCCCACGCAGCGCTGAGCAGGCACTGTTCCCTCCCTCGCCGGTTATTGTTCTTCCCTCCCCATTGCTCACTTACCTTTGAACACTTCAATCTCCTTGCTTTTGTCAGTGTCACTGGCTTTTAATTGAAATTCCTCAGACATCTTCTTATCAATGCAGCCCATCAGTTATTTTTGTGTGGGAAGCGATTGTTTTCCATTTGCAGCTGTGAAAGTCAAATTTCAGCATTTTCCTGGGAGGCAGCTTTTGTCTCTTCCCTTTCCTGTATTGCCAAGGCAAGTCTTACTTTGCAACCCTCCTTCTTTTGTCTGGTTATTTCAGTTTTGTTCTCCGCTGTGCCCAATCCCTCTGTTTCCATTTTGGGCTCCTTGGCTTCTCCGATCCCTCCAAAAGAGCAGCTTCCACCTGTGGCTTCCTTCAGTCTTCCATCACCATAATTTTCCCTGCAAAGCACCCAGGAGGTTTGGAGGGTCTGGTCTGTTATGAAGTCTTTGCTTCTTAGCACTTAATTTATTTGCAAGGTGAACCCTGCTGAATATGTGGTGCTGTGGGTTTCTCACCACTGATGTCCCCCTGGCAGGGCTGGGTCACCCAGTGATGCTGGAGGACTCTGCACTCCCTGTGATGCTGGTGGGACCCCAGGAGGTTTTGGGGTGAGGAGGGTGCAGCCCGTCGCTGGGCAGGGCAGCTCCAGCACACTGCAAACCAGCCCTGCAACCAGGCTGGCACATTAACGCATTGCAAATGTGCTGCTTTTGGAGGACCTGATGGTAATAGCAGCAAACGGCACCTCTGCCTGCCTGGCACCTCCTCTGTCCCTGGCATTTCCCCACAGGCATCCCCAGGGAACCACAGTGCTGGTCTGGGCCCCCGCCATCCCCTTCTGCACACGAAAGGGTGACCATGCCAGATCCTAATGAGCCTGCACTGGGCTGAAGCCAGGAAATTAATTTTCCTTGTTCCAAGGTTGATAGGAGCCAAGGATTCAGCCAGCAGAGGACCAAGAGCAGGAAAGTCCCCGGCTCCAGCAGTCACCCACGAGAGCTTTCAAATGTGATGAAGAGTTGGATGTTCAAAGGGCCTTTGAAATGTGTCCTACTGAGATAGAGGGAGGACCGAGAAACAAAGGCTCAGCCTACCAAACATGGGATATTTCCAGGATATTTTGTAAATTTTAAATGCTCTTCAGACATGCCTCAGCAGCATCAAATATTTTAGAAATATAACATCTCAGCTTAAAAACATCCAAGATATTTTGCAGGCATAAACAGTCACATCCCAAGATGAGGAAGGATTAGAGCAAGCCTATAAATGTCCCAGGGTGCATCCATTATTCGTGGACACTCAGCTGTTTCCAGCCCAGGCTGGTTCACACCAATTGGACTGTATCTGGGAGCATGAGATGGGCTGGTGGCCTTGAGCCTGTCTGCTTCCCACAGTGCTGCCTGCAGAGTCGCCGCAGTGCAGCCCAAGGAGCTTGAGCAGATAAACCCCCCAAAAATCCTCCTCTTTGGAAATGGCGAATTGGGCGCTGCAGAGCTGGAGAGCCAGCGGGGTCAGACCCAACGCCGGGATGTGCACAGCGCTCTGGGGCCCTGTAAAATAATAAGCAGCCATAATGAGTGAGCATGGAAATGTGCAGAGACTCATAAAGCTGCTGCCCCAGAGGATAAGTCAACCACTAAAGGCTGGGCTGGAAAGAAGTTCCCATAGGAGCAAGCCATTGCATTGCTGCCTGTGCTGGGCTTGCCTGTACCTTCCCCTGCGACGGCATGTGCCCATCCCTCACCAGACAGAGGTCCTGCTCCCTGGGCATGTCCCTGGGGGGAAAAAGCAAATCCACCCCCAGAGAAAGCTGCAGATACTGGTGAGAAGCAGTTTTCCCCACCCCCTGTCCCCTGCCTTGTTTGTGGCTGCTGCGGGGCTGACAGATAAAGAGCTGGGCTCCTGCGTGCCAGGGTAGATGCCAATCTGTGCCCGTGGCTTGTTCAGCCATTCATCAGAACAAACTGGTGGCAGGTCGTTGATTAGACACGGGCAACGCCAGGCAGTATTTATCAGCCTAAGGATCAATAGCTTCTGTCTTTCTGCTCGTCCTCTGATACACCTGCAACGATGTCCCCTGGCCTGAGCTGTCAGCAAGTGGCACTGCTCCAGGTAATTAATAATGTGGGTGATGAAGATGCAGCTTACTGTTTTAATAGTGTTTCTTAACATTATCCACGGAAGGCTGAACATTTTCTTTTTACAAAACTCTAGTAAGTTTGGGCAATTAATTTTTTCTTCAAGACAACACCGTGTGAGCAGCGTGGCCAGCCCACAGCCCGATGTTTCCAGGCACCCTGTGCTCTGAAATGCTACCAGCTTTGATAGGCTTCAGGCAGCCTCCACTTGCCTTCCCTTTTCTGCAATTTTACAATTTCCTGGTCTGTTTAAAAGTGTTTCTTCCTTATTGAGGGAAACATCTTCTCCCCCCATGAAGCTAAGGGCTGCCCCAGCCCTGCAAACATTTTGCCTGCAAGTAATTTGCTTTGCATTAACTGTCCCTCTGTTGATCAGAGGGACTAATTCCATCTGACCAGCTGAGCACACGTGGAAGTGATCTGCTCTGCCTGGGGAAGGCAGGGAGCGAGGCACAGCCACATGCAACCAGCTACAGCCAACTCAAAGCCAAAAAACTGCTGGCAAGCAACTTTTCCAAGCTGGCTTCTCAAAAGCAGATGTATTGTGGTGCAACAGTGCCAACGTTTCTGGGAACACCCTCGCTCCCTGCCAGTGTGCTGGTACCCCAGGCTTTACCAGACTGGACGAAGACTGAAGGAGCCTTAAACTCAGCCTATCCTAAAGGTTTTGAAAGCACTTTTCTGCCTCTTTGCCTCCTGCTGGCTGCCCTCTTGCTTCAGCTTCATCAGCGTGTTTGTTGGACCCCACTTTCTGGGTGCAAATGGTCACAGGGGCCCCTTTGCAGAAGGGAGGGGAAGCCCCAGCCTTCACCTCCTCTCATCAGTGGTATCTGCAGTGGAGACAGGACCATCACACCCCAAGCTTGGTACCAGGCAATGCTTCTTCTGGGCTGGGAGACTTCACCTTGTGCAGAACAGGGTGGGTGCCACAACAGTGGGTGCAAAAGGTGTGGGAGAGGGGAGAAGGCTTCCCGAAGCCCCGGTGGTGGGAAAATGAGGTGTTCTGGCTGCTCCCTGACTTTTTACCCAGCTAAAACCCAGGATGGCTTCAACTAGCCTCAGCGCAAGATGCCAGCTCCAGCACTGCAATGCCTCCTGACGGCGCTGCGACATCAGCATTGCTATAGCAACGGGCCCAGCGCAGCAGCAATTCCAGGGGACCACGCTGCGGCCAGATGGGTGCTGCTGCCCCCTCACTGCCCGCTGCTCTGGCCAGCCACATCCCATGGTCAGCCTTGATACAGCGAGGCCAGACCCCCACAGGGCACCCACAGCACAGATCAGCCCTTCTCCTGGCTCCAGCAGCCAGTGCTTGCCGGCATCTTCCCAGCTGAATTCCTTATGCCTTCCCTGCGCTTTGGACTTTTCCAGCAACACAGGAATTAAGAAACTGGGGCCATTTTGTGCCTGTGGCTGGCAGAGGGGGTTTCAAAAGTGTCATTTGTCGGGGGCGTCTGAGGTATGTGATGGCCAAAGGTGACATAAGGCCAGATGGGTGGCTGAAAGCCCCCTGCCACGCTAGACCTGCCTGGTCCCTGCCTGGTCCCTGCCCCAAAGCTCATGTTCTCCCTGAGCAGCGACCTGTGGTACAGCCTGTGCACGCAGGGCATGCAGAGTCCTCCAAGCGCTGCTGGCACGTGGCTGGCTCCTGGTCAGGCCTCGCAGCGCCGAGCACACTCCCCGGGGAAGTTTCTGATTAACAAGTACCCGAGGACAAACCCCTTCTCCATTCTGTCTCCAGTCACAGCAACCCTCTGACCTTGCCTTTCCTGGCAGGCAGGGACTTGCATATAGGAAAATCCTGAGCAGCTTCAAACCCCTCTGGTGTGCACCATGCTCCCCAAGGAGCTGATGCGGGAGGGAACAGAGGGGGAAAGGCCAGAGAGCACCCACTGCCAAAAATCAAGTCTGCAAGTTCCGCCTGACGGGAGTGTCCTTCATCAACCAAGGACCCCCAAAAGCCCCCAAAGTGGAAAAATACTGAGAGAGAAATCACGGTTTCTTTGCTGTGAAAGAGTGTTTGGTAGATAAAAGCAGAATCACCAGCAGAAAGTGGTGCCACTAAAACCACTTGGCCCCGTTTTGCATTCACACTACATCAAATGGATGAAAGTGATCAGCATGAATAAATTCACTTCCTGAGCTGAAATTGTCCACAAAAGTCATCCAAAAAAAGCCCAAGGGCTGACTCAGCTTAGCCCTGAGCAGTTGAAAACCCAGCACTAAAAGACAGACAACCATTCGCCTCCCAGGAGAGCATGGACCCCCAGCACAGTGAGGGGGGTGGGGGGGGGTCCCTCTTCCAGTCACCTGGGAGAAGCTGGGTGAAAGCATCCGTCCCACCTGGCTGTGGGCACCCCACACTGGTGGGGCAGCTGTGTCCAGCTGATGCCACCTTGCCTTGTCCACAGCATTCTGTGCCCAGTGACTGGAGATGGGTAGATGGGAGCCGTTTGGCGGGTGGATTGCTGCTTAATTCAACCAGCACAGACGAAATCTGCTCAGGACACAGTGTGAGGCGGCTCTGCTCTTTACAGTTGAGCCACCCATCACTGGTAGCACTGTCTGTATGGATTCTGTGCCACTCGGTGTGTGCACACATGTGCATGGGGGAGGCTGAGGGCAGGAGCTGGGATCACCCTCACCCCACAGCGATGTCTGTCACCGGTGGCTGGGACAGCCTGGGCTGCTCGGGGCTTGCTGCACCTGGCCAGCTCCCTTTCCATCCCAGTTTGGGCCACACCTGTTTTGTGGGACCGCTCCAGCCTTTTCCCCTACCACCACCTCCGCCAGGTTTTCACTCCGGAGGAGCGTGGGGAGGCGGTGCTAGAGGGCGCCAGGGGCCCGCGGACCGGCTCCGCAGCGCCCGGCGGCCGCGGTGAGGGGGTGAGCCTGTCTGTCCGTCCCGTCGGGTCCCTCCTCCCGGCGTAGGGGCAGCCCCCTCCCCACCTCGGTTTCCTCCCCGTGCGGGGACGGTCTGTGCCCCGGTGCTGTCCCGTAGCTGCAGTAGGCAGTCTGGGAGAGCGATGGGGAGTTTCTGGATCTGACTGGTGCTCTGGGCTATGATGGGTTACAGCTGGGGAACGCTTGCACCGGCGGGGGAGTCAGGAGCCAAGCCTGGGTGGAAGGAGATGGCTCTTCTGGGGGTCATTTTTCGGGTAGCCCCTTCGCAGGATGGACCGTCACATCATGCGAGGGGTATGCAAAATACAGCTACAGAGCAACAACCTGCAGGGAGGGAAACTGCCATTTCCTCCCAGGAGAAATGGAGATCTTCACCTCAGGGAAATAACAGCAAACCAAGTGCTATGGCCATACATTCATACAGCTGCCCTCCAGAGACCAAAGCCTGTGACAAGGGGGCAGAAAGCTGAAGGAGGGCACTTTTTCCTGCCTTCTTCAAACCACACGCAAGGTGCTGCAGATACATGCTCCTGGAGGCAGAAGACTCCCTGTCCTGGCCCAGCTATCAAGGCTCCAAACCCAATCTCCAGCTGCATAGAGCTTTCCCTCCACAGGCCATGGACCCACCTGGGTGACAAGTTGTCCCCACTGCTTCTGCCCACCCACTGCCCTGTGTGTAAATGTGACAGGAGATTCCTGGGCAAGAGAAAAAGCAGCAGTGTGGGAGGGCAATGCAGCGAAGAGACTTTCTCCCTCTGTGTGCATGTTTTAAAAGCAGCTGCCATTGCATCTCATGTGAAGCCCAGTGCAGAGGATTTTTGCAGAGCACGGTGTCTGCAGCACACACTCGTGGGGAGCACAGCCCTCTCCACACAAGCTGCTCATGGCCCTTTGCACCAGGGCACGGCAGGCGTGAGCGAAACAGAGCTTTAATGTATAGGAATACAATGCTGGAGAGGGGGTGCTGCAGGGTCCAGCCACGCACAGCAGGGTTTCAGGGCTGTCTGGGTGCTGCTGAAGACATCTGCAGCACTTTTGGGATCTGGCCGGAGGGGCCTGGAGGCAGCAGCGACATTCCCGGCCAGCCGCAGCTCTGTCACGTTTTGCTGACCACAGTGGATCTGCTGCTGATGATGTTCTGGGTGCATTCAGCCTGCAGGACTGGTAGGACAGGCAGAATTAACACCCTCTTAGTTGGAGTTTTAATTCTACTTCAAGTAAACAGTGTTGAGAAACTCTCCATTTGCTTGCCAGTAGGAGGAACCAGAAGAATCCCTTCCCCACAACAAGCCATTCCCAGCCTCCCAGCCCCAGAGTATATTTTCCACTTCCATCGTTTTCTGCAGTTTGTGTTTTAAAATCTGTCCCGACTCAGCAATGAGACCTTCCTCCAAGATCAAAAATTGTGATTCAATGTGAACAAATTATTCTCTTGCAGCTGTATCGAGATTTGCTGTCTCCTTTCCCACTCACTCAATTATTTCCTTGTTCGTTGCCCTCATTACAGCTTGGCAGCCCTAGCTTTTGGGGCAGAGCCTCTAACTTAATTACATCTGCTGGATTACATTAGTGATCTAATCTGTTTATTACAATCCATACGCAGGATATTTTCTCCTTGCTGTTATCTGAAGAAATACAGGCATCAGTACAGAAGAACAGGGGGAAAAAACCCAAAAAAGCAGTTTTACAATTGAAGGAGCGGAAATAAATACATCGCAGTCACATGAGGAAGTAGTAACCACTGAGCTATTTTGGGCACAATACATCATGCAAAATATGATTTGTCTTTCAAGCAGATTTCAAGTCCAAAAGGCACAAAATGTTTTCAGAAAGTAAATTCTAACATACATTAAGAGCTGTGCCAAGGAGTGAAATCAGATGCTGTCAGTCAACTTATTTAAGGTTTGTAGAGCGTTTGGGTAAGGAAAGCCAGAGCCCCAGCTGATATAAAGTGGTGTCACTCCTTTGGCTTCAATGGCACCTAAAAACATGCAGGTCCTTACAGACTTGTTTGGATTGGGACCGTCCTGGATCAAGCACCCCCACTAGAGGAGGGAGGCAGTGAGCAGCTCTGGAGGTGTAAGAAAGGCTTTGTAACCCACAGTGGATGTACACTCAGTGCTTGTGGGCCTGCCCCTTGTTCCCCAGAGAATCCTGGGTGCCTGAAATCACAGGAGGCTTCAAAAAATCCCACGTGATTAAAAAAGCAAGTTCACTGTCACCCTTGGCTAATTGTCCTCCTCTTCCCTGGGCTTCCAAAGGTTACAGTGTGCCCGAGGTGGAGGGATCTCAGCAATAATCAGCTATTTTCTCTTAGGCAAAAGAGAGATGCCTGTGTTTCGCCTGCTCGCAGGAGCTGGGGTGCACAGGACTGCAACAGCCATCATGCACAGAGTAAAAACCCTTGACTTGGCCCCAAAGTGAGTGCGTGCACGGAGGACAACTCCAGTGAGGGTGTTTTACATGCTCAGAGACAAGTTTTAGGCAAGGCCAGCCACCGAGAGAGGCTAATATGCCCCACGGCCCTCCTCTCCCCCAGGTCTATTCTCAGAAGAGGAACAGCAGGGGTAGTAGGCTCTGAGGCTCCCGTCCTTGGTCTGGTACCACCCCAAACAATTGTTCTGGCTCCCTGCTGCTTGCACTCTTTGGATGCTTGCAGACAGCTAGCATGTCTCTCTCCCACCCCTTTTTGTTGTGGTTTCTCCCTTGAAAGCTGCCAGGCAGATTTCCTGAGCCCGCCCGTTGACAGGGCCCCACTAACACAATGCCTGCTGTAGAGTGTCAGGACGGCAGCTCCCCAGCACACTCGCCGTCGGGGCACTGGGGAACACTGGGAAATGCTGGGGATCATACAGGGGAGGGCAAGGGGTGCAGGCAGCCCTGAGGGGTGTCGCGCGCTCTGCACAGAAGGCAGCCCTGCTTGGCTGTGTAAGCTGCTTCCAGCAAGTATGAAACGCCCCTCACCTCGGCATTGGGGTGGCTGCCTGTTGGAGTGGTGCAGTTTCTCTGCAGGTGGGCGACTCACCTGTACAGCAGATGCAGCAGCCCGTCCCACAGCGGTGCTCACCAGACCTTCCCAAGGTTTTCATAAAGGCAGTGATTGCTGCAAGAGCCGTGACTGAACGAACTGTGGCTGCAGTTTTGCATGTGGGCAGCTTGGGGACTCCTGGGGACACTCAACAGGCTTGACACCAAGGCTCAGCTGGAGTGATCAGCTCAGCTGAACTCAAATGTTGCATAGGAGTATTTTCCAAGGTGTGAACGGCTGTGAGAATTAACAGAACTGCATAAACAAAGAGCAAGAGCCTCATGTTCTCATTTAGGACAAACCCTGTAAACCTCAGGAGAAAGCCCCTTGGGTTGGCACTTCAGGTATCAGCCCCCACTGAGCAAACTGGTCCCTGTCTCCAGAGGATGTGCGGGATTTAGGGCTTTGTCTTTGGGTCTGTGCCTCCCAAGTGTCCCTTCCCAGGGCACTCACTGCAGGGAAGCGTCAGGCACTGTGCACCCCTCCACTGCTTCCCCCCCCAACCCTCCTCCATCTTTCTGGGGGTCAGGCATTCTCCAGACCAGAGTCAGGCTTTCCCCTCTGGCACAGACAACCACACACACACCCATTTGCTGTGTTTACGGTGAGAAATCCCTGCTGGGCTGAACAGGAACCACCAGCTTTGGTTTGCAAAGTGATCCGGTATGGAGCAAGTTTTATTTGAGCTTCCTTGTATCCTCCCATCCCCTGAGGGCTGGGGCCATGTCCCACACATGCCACCAGGCAGTAACACAGCACACATTAAATACAAACAAATTAGGGTCCCTGTAAAATTATCAACACTCACACCTTCTTCTCCATTGCTTTCAAAGGGGGCTGGGTTTGGTTTTGGAAAGATGCTCTCTCCACAGACAGAATTATGCTTCCTTTGGTTGTATAGATACTTTATTGTAGTCATGTTCTTCAGCCATTTTAAACTAGAACCAGTTCAGATCCCTGGGGAGCCATCGGATCTCTGAGGAGCCATCATATGATGACAGGATTGACCTCAACAGGTCTGGCCCCATCTGAATCATGGCCAGTGCCCTGGACCAGCACAGGGTGCAAGTGGCATTGAAGTCTGATGACTTTGCTATAGTTAGCACTAAACAAACTGTACTGAAAAGTACCTACCTTGCTGTTCCTCTCTCTCCACGATACCTGAATTACCTACCGTGCTGCAGGCGTGTAAAACACACCGCACCGTGCAACTCCTCCTGGATTCAGCAGGCTTGCAGCGACCTCAGGAACGGCCACCAGCCGTGGGAAATGAGCACCAAAGCTCTCCAGGGAGGGCACAGATGAGGGTTGGTGCTCCCCTCTGCCCATCGCCCCAGTATGCAGGGGAAGGGAAGCCCTTCCCCGTCATTTTGAGATACCTATCCAGCAGAACTCCAAGCTGCATTGTCTGCCCTACCCACTTTCCAAGATGCTCCCACTTGGATAACCCCTGCCCACCTGAAAGCCTCTGCTCCGGGATCTGCCTGTTCCCAGGATTTCCCTGATCCCCGGGATTCCCCTGCCCCTGGGATCCTCTTGCTCCCAGGACCCCGTGTCCCCCTGGAGTCCCCTTGCTCCTGGGTTCCCCCTGACCCCGGGATCTCTCTTGCTCCCGGGACCCCCTGCCCCGGGATCCCCTTGCTCCTGGTACTCCCTGATCCCGGGATCCCCCTTGCTCCCGGGACCCCCTGCCCCAGGGATCCCCTTGCTCCCGGGATCCCTCTTCTCCCCCGTTGCCGCGCAGGGGCTGGGGTCCGCATGCCCCAGGCGCGGCCCAGGAACGCAGCCGGGAGTCCCGCGGCAGACGCCGCGTTCGGTAGCGGAGCCCTCTCCTCGCCTCGGTCCTCTCCGCCGTCCGGTGGGCGGCCGCGCGGCGGG
>VZTM01022358.1:97782-143697 GCA_013400555.1 Jacana jacana | reverse complement strand
CGGGGCGCGGCGGGCCCGGGGCGGCGGGGACGGGGCGGGCGGCTGGGTTGTGCCTGTGCCGTGGGCGAGCGCTTGGCAGCTCGGCTACCGGTCATTGAGCGTTGTGTTGCCTTGAGCGTTGTTGTTGTCGTTGTGCATTGGGCCGTGGTGGGGATGGGACGCGTGACAACAGGGACAAAGATGGAGAGGCGTCGCGGAAAGTTTGCCGTGAGCCTGCGGGGTCAGAGGGGGGCAGAAGCGGCCCCAGAGGAGGAAGAGGTACGACAGCTCCAGTAGGTGAAGTGTGCGGGTCCAGGCTGGCAGCGCTGCTGGCGCTCACTGCCTTTGGCTAGCACCACCGGGCTGATGGCCCCCCAAAAAGTCCTGGACCTGGGGATGCACTCAGCTCCACGCCCGGAGCAGCTTTTTCAGGATTCAGCCCAAAACGGGTCCATCTCATAACGCTGCTCGTGTTTTGCCAAGAGTTGGCGGCTCTTGGGACACCCTTGGATGTGAGCGAGATCGAGGCAGCCCGGCAGGTATGTTGGGCAAAACTGTAGGAGAATGTGACGTTCACCGTAGGAGAATGTGACATTCCCTGTGGGTGCCATCAAGAGAGCCGGGGGCTGCTGTGCTGCGAGGCAGAAGGTTTCTGAGGTTCTGGGGGAAATGGCAGGAGGGGGAGGATGTCAGGAAATGAGCAGTTGGATGTGGGTGAAACACTGTTCTGAAATGGGAAATGCAAAAGGCTCCAGTAACAACTTCACACCTAAGATTCCCCCGTGAAAGTGCCAGGGTGGGACGGCAGTTGCGTTTGTGTCCAGAGGCTGATTTTGTCCTTTTGGAAAAATCAGTCAGAAACATGTGTTTCTTGGAGGTGTGTTAGGACAGTCCCTATGCTCAGTCGCTTCAATAAAGTTACTGTGTGACGCAAAAAAAAAAACCAGATTTAGGGGAAGAGTGGTTTGGTTTTTTTTTAATTTATTTTTGAGCCCAAATTTATTTTCCTCAGGGAACAACTTTTCTGTTCTTGAGGAGAAAAAGCATTCAGTGATTCATGGAGAAGAGATGACATGGGGCCTGGCAGAGTGGAAAAATCTCACATGAACTAATTTCTACTGACATTTCAATACGTTAAGCGTCTGATTTTCTATCTGAATACTCAGTTTAACTAAGTTTCCACTTTTTAATGTCAGTATAGATTAAGAGGTGCTGCAGAAGTTGCGAAGCGCCCCGATAAACATGGAATTGTAGGTCGGCAAGATGTATCTAGACTAATTTGAGGACTATGTGCGCATCTCTAAATCCAGCAGCCAAGGTGTTTTCCAGCTCTCCTCTTACAGGAGATGTTTATAGACTTTTTCCAAACAAACTAGCCATTGTTTGCTGTAGAAAGTCCCTAACTGGGAAGGGCTGATTTTTATTACTGGGTTTCTGATGTTGCGTTATCTGTTGTCAGTGAGACACGGGGATCTACAGCTCTGGAGACTGCGTGTGCCATTGCGACAGAGGTGGAACGTGCCAGTGCTTCCCCGGGCACTTGTAGAGCAGCCTCGTGAAGACTGTGATGATAAGTCCTTCATTTGGCTTTTTAAGGATTTGGGGTTATTGCAGTGCACTTCTAGGATTATTAATTTTGGTAGTAAGTGTCTGAGACTGTTTATATTATTGTTGTTCAGAGGCGTTGAGTTGTAAAAGCTCCCAGAAAGTTTTGGATTAGATGGTATTATGTGATGACAAATTGGAGTTGGACATAAAGCTCTCGCAGGTCAACAAAAACAGAGTGCCCGGAATGTGGGAAGGGGGAATCTGCTAAAGCCAATGGACTGAAACGGCAGGATAGTGTTACTGACATCTTCCTCCGATTTCAGTGGAGAAATGTTTGTTTACAGCACTGTTGAGAGCAGTGCGGTAAGGGGAAGAGTTTTGCTCCGCTGAGGGATGATTGTCTTTGGAATTCAGGCTGGAGAGTCATCTTTGTCAGCCAGCAGATCATCCGGTGTGCACGGCCACGACTCTGCTGAAGAAGGGTGTGCTGGTAATATTCTGGTGACTGGTATAAGATGTGCTGAAGCGGGCTGCCCTGGCACATGGGTTTCCTCTGGGGAGAAGTTTACTGCCCTGTTTGATGATGGGAAAGCATGTGTGCTTACGATGTCATTATAACTGTGAAAGATTTACAGATGAATTTCTGCTGGGATGAGAGGGACTCCCGCTCATGGCACAGTGAAGTTACGCAAGCCATTAAGTCTATTCATTTCATGTTCCCTTTATTGAAGGCTGACAGATAAAGTAAATAACACTTTTAATGATTGCTGCCTATTCCCTCATTAGGGCAAAGCTTTTTTTTTTGCTTTTTTTTTTGATATCTCAACTAAACTATTTTATTTTTTAATTAGTCTGAAACAAAACCTGCCTTTATGAAGGCTGAGTTCAGAAAATTACCGGTGCCGAAGCCCCCTGGCTCCGTGGCAGGCGTGTGTGCTGGCACCCACCCTCAGCAAGAGCGATACCCTACCTCTAGCTGTAGAAGCAAGGCCTAGGAAATTAATTCCTCTCATGTCCTACCTTATAGATGTAGCAACTTTGAAGAAATACATGCCAGCTTCGGCAGCGCTGTTACCAGGAGTGCAGAAGAAATGCCCCCCATCCAAAGAATCGCCAAGGAAAGAAGCTCTGCTGCTTGCAGACACTCCATACCTGGCTGGAAGCAGGCTCCAGGCAGACCGAATGGGAATATTGGCCCTTTCCCCTTGCCAGAGTCGGGTTCTTGAAGTGTAACACAAAGTCTGTCTGGAAGCAAGAGCAAAGGCTGTTTTTCCAAATAATCTGCAGTGCACGATGTGAAAAAAAACCAAACCCCAACCCCGTCCTTCAAGAGCAACACGCTTCAAGGGGCAGCATTTGCACTTCTGAGTTTTGCTGTCTGAGACATGCTCTGATCTGATCTCTTTTCAAGTGCTCTGCTTTCAGGGCTACCGGATTTTGTTCCCATTTACTTTGAGACTTGGCCGTTTCATGAGCTGCTATCACTTCTTTCATTCCTCAACTGGAAATAAAGATTTTTCTGACTTTCCCTTGCAAATATTGACTATTTCTGACGCATCCTTAATATTGTGGTGGTTTTGAAGTGGAGATTAGAATCTCAATTTGAAAGACTAGAGTTAAGCTCCCTTATTTTCCCATCATTAATGTTGAACACTATTTGTGGATGGGTAAAAGGAGGAGCTGAAATCAGAGGAGCTTTGCTATCACCGTGCTGCTGCAGAAGCAGAAGCTCTGCAGATTTGGGTGTCATAACTTTCATCTAAAACCCAGTGGGCTTGGGTTCTTTTCTTTTTGTCTGTGGATTTGGCAGCGAGCCCCGGGTTTACACTGCCTTGCTGGTGAGTTCACCTATGCAAACCTTCTTAAAATAAACAGATTTTATGAATCAGAATCTTACAGTCTGCGATATTTTAGATTTCAAGAGTTGGCAACAATCGGTAGATTTTGGTATGAAGTGACACAGTAAAAGCCTCTTCAAGGCTCAATGACTTCAAAAGCTACCAAGGGGAAAAAAAAATCCAGTTAAAAGTAAAATCCAATCGAGGTAAAGCTACGAGTGTCTGTACAGTAGTGTGCAGTCTGCAAAGGCAAAATAGCTTTGCTTCTGTTCCTAGAAAAAACTTAAACAGCCTGAAATGTCCTTTTTATAAGAAGCCGTATCCCCAGCCAAAGGCTGTATTTCTCTTCTGTAAGAAATTTTCGAGGGGGGGAAAAAGGCCCAAATGAGGTGCTAGACAAATATTTTGCAAACGGGGTGCATTCAGGCTGTGGAAGGGACCAAAGCAAAATATAACTATAGTTGAAGCACCAAACCAGGAGGCAATTCTGCATTATTCCATCGGAGCATAATGGTCCCTGCTGTTAGTGAAGTGTCACAGTAATGCCATTACAGCAATGGCACGAGCAGAAGGTCCGAGTTGTTTATTGTGCTCCTTCCTAAAACTTCCGAGGAATTTGAGCCCTGCTCTCAGGAGTGAGAAACTCTTTTTAAAATTAAAACTTCAGTGCTTTTTTGGTGGTGGGCTTCCTTGACATCTAGTGTATTATTTACCAGGTACTGCTTGCGTTGATTTTTTTCCCCGTGTTTCCTGTAATTTTGAAGTTTACTGGTGCTATCTTCCTGCTTGTGGCTTTTCCCCCGTTGGAGTGAAAGTGTGGGCCCAATCCTGTTCTCCTGCTGGCAAGTCCCCGACGGGTCTCTCTTGCGCTTCCCCCAGCTGCTTTCATTCTGCTCTCACAAAGAGGGGGTTTTAAAGAGAAAAACACTCATCTAGAAGGTGCAGCGAAACAGACTCATCTGGTTTGTTAGTGCTTCTCTCCCTGTTTGCCATTTAATGGGATTCCTTGTTTTATCTCCTCGTGCCGCGGTTTCCACACTGTGGTTTCCATAACGCGTTTCTGCGTCATTCTCTCTCCGTTTCTTCAAGCTTTGTTGTCCTTTGATGGTTGCAGTTCAGCTTGATTTTGTAGTATCGTCTTGTCTCTTATTTACTCCATATGGCCGCAAACTTTTCTTTGCGTTGTAATGGGTGAATAAGAAGGCAAGCGGGAGGGAAGAAGGAGGCTCAGGAGGAAAAGTGTGCTTTCCAGTGCCAGGGTGGAGCAGACTGGGACCTGCAGAGAGGGGTGAGGAGAACGCACGGGGCAGTGAGGGGACGCAGGAGTTTGGGGGGGACACGGCACTGGTGAATTAGTCCCTCCACAGCTGACAGCACGATTTTGAGAGGTCGCTGTCAGGCTGAAAGGGAAAAATTCTGTCTATTTCACAGTGGAAAGTTGGCAGCTCTGCTAGTGGGCTGCACTTAACGGTGCTTATGCCAGTTGGCGGAACAGAGGCTGCCCCACATCAGCCCACCCTTCTTTTGCCTCACATCAGCCCACCCATCTCTTGCCCCACATCCGCCCACCCTTCTTTTGCCCCACATCAGCGACTGCCGTGCTGCAGAGCTACTGACCACATTCCCCTTGTAGCTTCTTGCCACCTACATGGATATGCTCTGCTGAAGGCCGCTGCCTGTCCCAACAGGAGGATGAGGGCTTCAAATCAGACCTCCCCAGCCCTTATTTCTTAACTTGCCTCTGGAGTAGAGAATTAGCTTGGTTTTCATATGGAAGGACTGTTGTTTCCTTAGGTGCTGAAGCTAAGTTAGCATCTCTGTTTGCCAAAACTAAGGATGTCAAATTGAAATAGGACGTTAGTTTTAGCTTTGCAAAGGGCACATAAAGCTAAAAACCCCATGTGGTTACAGCCATTCCTGTTTTTGCAAAGGATAGTTATCATCAGGAAGAGCATCACCAATGTGCAAGTTGGCCATCTGTGGTGTTTGCAGTGTATTAGAGGAACCGTGACCAGTAAACAGATTCTGTCCTCTCTTTCCAGCTCCTCCCTTCTCCGCAGAAGATTGCATCCATTTTGATGATGTGCTAGCACTGGATTTAAACAGAGTTAACGAAAGCTAAGTGTAATACCTGTCTGTCAGCTCTTTCTGCCAGTCTAACAGTAAAAATAGTTCCCCTTGGGTTAGGAATGAGGATGTCTCTTTGGCATCAGGGCTAGTGAAAACTTTAATAAGCTGAGGTCGGAGATGGAGGTTTCAGATGCAGCCTACGGTCTGGTGTTACTGTGTTTAGTCTGGTGTCATCTTTAATTTCATTAGCTACCCCCGTTAAGACAGTGGGATATGCTGGTTTGGTAACAGTACTCGATGGAAGGAAACGACGATGTTCACTTTGCAGTAATGAATCTCCCACTTCTCTTTGAATATCAACAGTAAACCTCAGTGCTACCTGAATCAGTGCTAAATCAAAACTAGGCATTCTGGGTGTAAGGCAAATAGAATAGCAAGGTTGATCTGTAGATATGGTTGATCTAAGGTCTTGTTTTTTCTTTAAGTTTTCCAGAGAAAACTTAAAATAAAAACTCCCTAAACCCCATGGTTTTAATAGTTTTTAAAACCTTCTCTTTAATTTCAAAATTCCCAAAATCTCTCCTTCATGTATGGATTAGGGAAACACTGAATTAATAAATGAAAACCAATGCCATCCTAGTTTATTACCAGCTACATCTCTTTTTGTTAAAAAAATGTTATTTTAAAATACCCATTTATATGCTAAAACTTCTGGCGTTTGTCGGTCCTGGTGCATGTGTTCTAACCGTGTGGCCCTGCTTTACCTTTGCCTGGGGTCTGGGGGCTGCCCCCCTGCCAGCCTGGTGCTGGGAGGTGCTGGGACTCTCTATTCCTGCTGCGGCCACCCTGATCCTGGCGTATGCTCCCGAGCATCCCGGGGAGAAGGCTGCGCTCGCTCCGACAGCAGGCACGGTCTGCAGCAGCTCTGGCTTTTGAGGAGCCGGCGGGACAATCTGTAGTGACACAAATTATGGAACCAAGCCAGGACTCAGCCAGCCCCTTCCAATTCATTTGGAATTGTACCTGGACACCATTCCATGCACCTTTTTGTCTTGGCAGCTTGCATTCCGCCCGCCTATCCAGACAGCTCCTTGTACCAAGAACTGCATTTGGCTCTGTGCAATAGTGTTTGGCAACCCTGTGATGAAGTTGTGAGGTCTGATCTCCGGTTTGAAACTTAGATTTCCAGGGTGGAGTTTGTAGCCCTGGCTCCAGCCTGTGCCCACCTCCTTGGGCAGACATCCCTAATGGCACTTCCAGATCCCCAGCCATGGCCTCTTCACAGCTCCGTTGCAACATCCCCTGGCAGGACCTCAGCCCTGGCTCCCATGGGATCTGTCCTGCTCTGGGCTCCTCTGGCAGGGAGGAGGATTTATTCAGGTCCAGAAGCAAAAGAGCACTTGTCCCTGCAGCTTTGGTTGAGATGGGCAGTGAAGCCTCTCCTTCCTCCCTCTGGTGTGGGGGCTTGTATGGGATTCTGTAACCCCCTTTCCCTGCTCAGTCAAGGGGCAGGGGTCCTGCTGGGAACGGGTTAAATAGGTTCTGCTACAGCAAATGCTTCATGGTCAGGGAGAGGTGGGAGTGGCTCTCTAAAAAGAGGATCGAGGGTGTGGGTTGAGTCCTCCTGAGGGAGGAACCCAAGGAACAGCTAAGCCTGGGAAAGCAGAGCCCAGACGAATTGCGAATTGTGTTGGCCAAAGTTGTTGGTTTCTCTCTCAAGGCCACGCCTCGGGAAGGGGGTGGAGTGAGTCCAGCCTGAAGCCTGTAGATTTTGCTTTAGGTCAGGTTGGTGAAAGGAGCTCTGTCTGATCCCATCAGGGGACACATGTGGAAGCTGTGTGTGACTTGCTGCCCTGCAGACAGACCCACGGTGTCTGGCTGGCAGGTGGCAGGGACACCCCCGTGAACTGCTGAGGGGATGCATCCTTGTACCGTGCTGCAGTGATGTGAGCACATGGGTCCCCCTGACAGCTGGAAAAAACCCTACGAGCGTTCATTTTTGTGTATTTGGTTTTTAGGGCAACCTTGGGTTGCCTGAAAGAACACTTCAGAAGTGGCTATTTTTGTACTTCTCTGTTTGCTCGCCGTGCAGCTGGGCTGGTTGTGTGTTAGGGGTAGAATACAACTCAGCCTGTCCAAGCGTCCCCCTGAAAAAAAGCAGGTGCTTCTGTGCCTGTCTCCACTGCTGATGCTCCCATAGTCCACGTTTCCAACAGCAGGACATCGGTGCAGCCTTGTGTGACCCAGGGTCCTGCTGGCAGCGGGGGATCGGCGCTGGCAGTGCGGGAACACTCACGGGTTTCGCCTCATGGGTCGCTTCTCTGCTCGTGATTAATATGGCTTTTGCATGCAGAGACCATGGAGCTGTTTGGGAGCAGAGAGAACTGTCTGAACCATGTTCTTTGGCCAGTGCCAGGTGGTCCACGGGCCCCATCCTGCAATGTGTGCTCTGCCACATTTCCTCTCCTGGGGCTTAAAGAGCTGAGGGAGCAGCTGGAAATTGCAGTGAGATGTGGAGTAGAGTGTCTCCAAGAAAAGTGTTGCAGCCACATTCACTCCCCTTGGCTATGGTTTTTACTGCCTCAGACACCTCTGTTTAAGCTTCCTTCCTCAGAAAGAGGAGTGGGACAGGGGTTTTGGGGACAGTGTTTTGCCCAGGTGCTTGCGCAGGAGCATTGTGAAGGTCTTGTGGGTCTGTGCTCTGCCAGCGTCTGTGCAGACGGCATCGTGTGCTGCCTGGAGTGTGAAGCTGGCCCTTGGCAGGGAGCTGTGTTTCACCCCTCCCCACATGAAAAGGATTGGAAAGCCTTCTGGAAAAACTGAGCTTTCAAAAGGAGGAGTTTGGATATGGTAAGAGCAATCAGCTGGCAACTTTTAATATTTTATGCTGCTGTACCACCTCTGGATCTCCTAGCTTGGGCACAGTACAGGCACAGCAAAGAGACAGCTCTTACCCAGAAACCTGCAGGTGGTCCAGACAATCCTGCAAAAGCTTAAGCTTGGAATATTTGCACTTGCCTTTGAGGTGTCAGCAGAGCTCTTGCCTTTCCGGGCTCATAAATGGTTCCAGCAGACCCTATAGTAACTCCTCAGCTGATTTGTGTCACAAAACTGCCCTTGCACCGAAGCACAGTACAATTAAAAAGAAATCTTCTCCTATTTCCTAAAATAAAACAAAGCACTCATCTGAAATACGATGCAGGGTGATTCCCTGCGAGAAGAGTTCCCATTGGAAAACATCTTGGCTCCCGACCAACCCTCTGTAAAGCAGTTGCAGAGGGCCGCTCATTATTGCTACTTGGGTGATTTTCTAAAGGGGGACTGTTAGATAAGCAGCAAGTTGGTGAAGCCATTACTCAGGATCCCTTCTCAGCTACTTTACTGCATGGTAAAAAAGAAAGGTCTGCTATCTTCCCGGACAAAGGAGACAACTGCAAGTGGAGGGACACTGAAATGAACAAAGTGATGTTGGCCAGAGATTCATAAGTAATGAATTAAATCTGTGCAGATCAAAGGTTTCTATCAGAGTGTGGGAACGTTATTTTATTCCTACAGAGGGAAAACATGAAGTCACTGGCTTTATGAACTGAACTCTGCCTGGATTTGCAGCCCCTGATTGCATGGATCAGTGCAAAGTTTGTATCAGAAGTCTTAAAAAATTAGTGTTGACAAAACTGAGGTGGTAAAATGAAAGCTGGAAGAGGCCAAGGGTTAGGCTGTGTTAGTCTTTCAACTGTGTTAAGAAAATTTGCTGTAGCTGTTATATGTGGTGGCTCGGGTTCATAGCAGCAGTAAATAACGGCTTTACTCCAGAAAAAAAGAGAAACTGCTGGGCAGTTGTGCAGAAAAGCTGTTCTGGGGCATAGCATGTACTAGGACAGCACCATGGAAACAAAGCTTAAGCCGTCTGGGTGGTACTTGAGGCTCAGTGAGACTGACACAACACAATTCCCAAGTTTTAATTTAGAGAGAAGACACACCCTGTTTTTTGGAGGGAGGGCCAGGAGCATCACTAGTTCTTGATTCTGTTTCAATATGAAATGACTTCAAGAGTCCAACAGCCAGACCCTTGGCTCTCACTGCTGCCCCGCTGTCGCTCATTGTACCCAGCAATCAGCCATTTCTGGAGAGGCTTTCTACCTTTGCAGTGTTTGCAGGAGAGCAAATAGTCAGGGAGGGTAGCAATGTCACTGTCTTTGGACAAATCAGTTTCTGATTACACGTACTGATTGCATGTGATACTGTCACCAATTGAAGGTGCTTTAGCTTGGATTTGCTTTGCGCTGAGTGTAGTGACCCATGTTCTGCAGCCGGTCAGACTGGAGTATTCCTCTCTAGCAGAGTTTAGAATTTGCAGGATTTAAAGTGTTAATTAGAGCTAGCCATCAGATCTCTAAAACAAGCCAGCACAGCCCACTGCTGCATTCTGTCTTCCTGCAGATTAGCTGCGACATGTCCAAGCCTGTAGCTTGATCCCGTAACTTCAGAGAGAACTGGGAGAGGAGATTATGTTTGGTAATTAATCCCCAACACTCCTGCTCCCACAGAACACAAAGCTTCCCCTGGAGTTGATGCACTCTTTAGCTGCTTGAGAAAGACATTTCATAAGTCATCAGAGAGTCCTGGATCTTCTAAGGGCATGCAGTCCTGCTCCAGACCCTCTTCTCTTGCAGGTGCTTGCTCTGATCAGCAACATGGAGCGCCCTTTTCTCCCTCCGTTCCCAAGGAGAAGGGAGGTGGCACTGGAGCCAGTGTGGTGTTTATTGGCTTTCCACGCAGTTCCTGGAAGTTGTTAAATTTCTGCAGCAGCCATGGAAGCTGCCTGCAGAGTGCCTAAAGCCAGGATTTGCTTCCCCCTCCATCTTTCTCCCCTCCGCAATCAGGGAATTGGAGTGCATACCTTAGATTGGGAGGGAAGCCGAGCTACTGGGGGCAGTGTTGTCTAAGAGCTGGAACGAGGAGGGGAAAGCGGAACTTCTTGGTCTTGTTTTCAGTTCCGACCCCGGTGGTGTGGGCTGGGCTGTCCTTGATTCATCTGCGCTGTCTCCCCTCTCTGAGCAATGGGGCTCGTGCTTCCTTGCCTCGCAGGAGTATTGCAGTGGTTATTTATGGGAATTAAATGCTTGCAGAGGGCTTAAACGTCCGGCTGCTGGATAAATGCCCCAGGTTTCAGATTCCTACTTGCTTGGTGCTGTGCCATCCTCGTGAGAAGGCAGCAAAGCAGTATCCTATACCAGCTCTCAGGAAGCTGAATCTCCACTCTGTGCAAGGTAAAGGGCATGGCAGGGCAAAACACACATGTACTCATTTTGACAGGCTTATTGGTAACCCGGGTCCTGCCTTCCTGCCTCTGCTTTTGCTTCAGCCTCTTCTTTCTACCATCCTCTGAACTAAACACATTGCCTTGTGCTTGGATGGTACCTAACATAGAATCACAGAATGGTTAGAGTTGGAAGGGACCTTAAAGATCATCAAGTTCCAACCCCCCTGCCCTGGGCAGGGACACCACCCACCAGAGCAGGTTGCTCAAAGCCCCATCCAGCCTGGCCTTAAACACTTCCAGGGATGGGGCATCCACAACTTCTCTGGGCAACCTGTTCCAATGCCTCACCACCCTCACAGGAAAGAATTTCTCTCTAATATCCAATCTAAATCTCCCCTCTTCTAATTTAAAGCCATTATTCCTTGTCCTGTCACTACATTTCCCTACAGAGTCCCTCTCCAGCTCTCCTGTAGCTCCCTTCAGATACTGGAAGGCTGCTTTAAGGTCTCTTCAGAGCCTTCTCCAGGCTGAACAAGCCCAGCTCCCTCAGCCTGTCTTTGTAGGAAAGGTGCTCCACCATAAGAGAGGTGCTCCAAGAATGTGGCACGTCCTGCAGCCAGCAGGATCTCATAGTGCTATCGTGGCTGCAGAACTGTTTGATTTTCTTTTAACACAGCTGAAAAAAGAAAAAAAAATGTTTTCTGCTTTCTGCCCAACTTTTATTTTCTGTTTCAAGGTGGTGCCATCCGTTTTCCAGGCAGAGACATCCCAGCCCCGAACGGGAAGTCAGCACTCCCTGGAGGTTTTTAACAGATGGGTAGACATGGAGCTGAGGGACATGGTTTAGTGGTGGCTTTGGCAGTGTTAGGTTAAGGGTTGGAGTCGACCCAGATGATTCTTTGATTCTGTGTCCTGGGCCGGCTTCCCCATGGTGCTGAGCCCCCTGCCCTGCCTCAGGGCTGCAGAGCTGGGCCCATGACACCACCGCGGTGCAGCTTCAGCGTCAGGCAGTCGGTAGCTCTTGGCTGTAGTGTGTACTACCAGATCCCTGCTGTGAGCTGTTTGTTTAATGATGGCTGATTAGGGGGAGAGGAGACTGGCCCTCTCCTCCTCCTTAGAGGGTGCGTTTCGCTATTCCGACTGGAGGATGTCTTGATCCTCTGCCTAATCAAACTCGGTGCAGGGCATGAAGAGCCATGTCTCCGCTGTGCTGCTGCCACCGCAGCCTGGAGCGCGGCCTTCCAGAGGGAGGGATTCTGTCTTTTTACAATACAAAACACATTTCAGCAGCAGCACTTTTTTTTTTTTTTTCTTTATTGAATCTAGAGCAATAAAGCCCACAGCAGGAGCTTGAACTTACTGTTGGGATGAGACACAGGGCTGTGGCAGGGTTGGGTCCCAGTTCTCTTTCTTGCTGCAACTCAGCTTTTACACTTGTTTCTTTTAACTTCTTGGGGTGCTAATTCCTGCTGGCTCACGGGCTGCCTGGCAGAAGTGAAGCCATCATTGGTTGTCCATGAGGAAGCTGAGAGTTTACAATCGTGGTAGTGTGGGTGGCAGAGGATCAGCCTGGGGGCAAATGTGCATGTCAGGTGTCACCATGAGAACGGTGCCATCAAGTTTATGTTAATGAATTAAAGAGCATGGAGGACTTGTGTTGTTTTACTCTGTTTCTGCACAGGCCACAGACAGATGAGAGTTTTGTTGATGCAACACTAGGTCCTGGCTTCTGCAGAAGAGTGTTTTAATCCTTCCCACCTACCCTTTAAGGTGCATCATGTCGTGCCGAGCGAGGGCTGCTCTTAAATCCCACTTGGCCATCAGTATGTGGAGACCATGAAATACCCTGGCTTTCATTCTGCAAGGACAGGTTTCTGGGTCTTGGGATAATGGATATCCATGTATTTGAGGTCTCCATATACAGTTTTAGCTGGTGTCTCCTTGCACCGAGTGTGCGCCATGAATATCCTGGTGCTGAGCAATCAGAGCAGATACCTGTTGCAGGGTATCTCAACACCATCTCAGTGGCTGCAGGGGTGGCTCAGCACCACTCATTGATGAAACCCAGGCACGGCAATGGGAACACGAGAGCTGTTTACTCACATCTTTTTCCGCGTGCCAGGGACTTTGGTGACAGGCTGCGGTGGTAAGTGGCTTTCAGCGGATGCCTGTGAAATTGTACAGTCCTTCTTCTCCTAGTGGGAGGAAATTCTGCACTTTTAACACTGGGCCAAAGATGTTCTGTCCTGACAACAGAGCAGAGCTTTCGGGCCCTCTGATTGCTAGTCTTTGGGTGATGAAGAAGATGGGGAGTTAAATTCCTGACATATCAGCAGCACTGACATCTTTGTGTATGTAAAGGTACCAGAAAGGCCAACTCAGAATGAAGAGATTCATTAGAGATTTGTTTGTATCATTATTGTGTGGTACTATGGTATGTGTGGGTTTGCAGAAAAGACTCAAAGTTTTAGGAATTGATTTTTGTATGTGTTGTGCTGCGAGCCCTGGGCAGGACTGGGACCTTGCAGGGCTGGGTACTGTGCACAAACATAGTGCATGGCAGAGCTTATTCTCTGCATCTTGCAATGAAAATAGACAAGGCAAACGAAAAAGGAGGTCTTCCTGTTTTTTGGCCAGGTAAGGCTGTAAAAGCTTTCTGCTTGTGCAGCATAAGGGAGTTGCCTGGGGTCATACAGAGATTTTGTGTCTGAGCTTGGCACTGAGCCCTCCCAGTTTGCTGAGGGGCAGCTGAGTGTGATAAACACGTGAGCTTGCATGTGCCCATAGGGACAATCTGACGTGAAGATCTTGCAATGTGCGATGACTTGCCGGGGGGGGGCACATGCATCTCACTGCTGCTGGTCTGAAGCATCTTCAGACAGGCAGAGCTGCCTGTGTTGTCTTCTTCCAGTCCCAAAGGCAGCATAGATGGCTTAGATGGGGTGCATTTTGGAGCAGGGACAGCAACATCTAGTCATTTTATCCTTTCATTGCCTTAAAGAGCTGTCCTTGCTCCTGCTCCTGGTCTGCACGGACGTCCTGGCTCTGCAGGCCTGTGTAGAGACCATTCCTCCATGGTCACCTCCAGGAAATAGGATTCATTTTTATAGATTCGGTGTGACAAGAGGAACAACATTTCATCAGGAATTTGTGCTGGGGTTCTGGATTAATCATTACTGCACTTAATGGGTTTTAACTCAAAGCTAGAACCATCCGTATCACCTGACGACTCCGCAAGCGAAACCAATGAGGTATCAGATTTTGGCATGGATTTGCTACCCGGAACTGGGGTTTCTGCAAGGCATGAGGGAATGGAGAGCAATGGTTAATAGGTAGGATGGAGTTAATCATTCACTGAATTCCTTAGCTACAAACTCTCCCCTCAGTATTTTTTTTCCTGGTGCCTGGCTGGAAAGGAAATCGGGGTATGTGAAGCAAAACCATATTTAACAAGTCACAGTAGCCCTGGTGTGTGTAGGGTTTCTTGCCTTTTGCTGAAGGTGGAGCTCCCCTGTGGCAGGAGATGCTTGAGTGATCTGAAAGAGCTGAGCAGAGCTGGGAAATTTGATATATCTGTGCCTTTTGCTTTGGATGCCTGGGCCAGAGACTGAACAAGGAGGTGTCTGGCCTTTCACCGGCCTGAGACCCAAGGCAAAGATCTGCATTTTTCTTGCATCAGTCAGTGGCATCTTCAACAGCTCAAACAGAAGTGGGAAAACTTATCTTAATTAACAAAATAGCAAGGATGCAATTACGTACAAGACTCCAGCCCTGCCAGCCAAAACATGAGTCAACCACCTCTCATAAATCTTGAGATTAAAAATAAACCAAAAAAGGCTGAATGTTGTTGCCTTCTGGGTTTTGAGCCTGAAGTTTCATGTAAGAGACATTTGGAGACATCAGCAAAATAAAGGGAAGGACAAAAGTAGAGATTCTAATTTAATGTCATGATTCCAGGAGACGGCTTTAGGTAACACACTATGTCTTTTATGGCAAGGCTGAGAGTATCTTTTAATACCCTTTTGGGGTAAAAGTGGGTCATCCAGAACCACGTACCATGGGACTAGATATAATAGTTGGTTAGGATTCAAGTGAGATTGATAAAAGCTTTGAGGTTGCTAAAGAGGCAGGTGAAATCTTGAGGGTCAATTTTAGAGGATTTATCATGTGATCAGATGGATTATACAATATTTCTGCTGTTTAGGGGTAAATGTTTAATCTGTAAGTTACCCAAAGCTGAACTGAATACTGTGCCAGACGGAGTAAGCCTTCCATCCAGGAGTTTGAGTCTGCCTTCCTTGGCCTCCCAGCCCTGATTCACCTCCCAAACACCACTCACACCCTGAGAAATTTTATCCCTGAACTTCTGGCTTTTGCCTTTTCCCGAGGCAAAACAGTGTAGAGTTGGGGGTGGTGGTTAAAGGGTGGTTGCAGAGTTGGGGATGTGAAGTGCCCAGCAGTACAGTTGTACCATTTTCCTCAGGAGCACTGACTGGACCCAAGAGGTGTGAGTGTAATTGGGGCTGATGGTTTGGATGTGCTTAGTGGGTAACACCAAATTCAAGTACTGTGAAATATGTAATGGGAAGAGCAAGTTGCTCTGGCTCCTCCTTTGATTTCACAGGTCTCCTCTGTTCCTCCAACCACACCGTGTCCACATGTTCCACACAGGTACCTGACTGATACTTTTCTCATGCCTCCTCAGGACTCCAGTGAAAAATTGTGACTTGAAGCTTGATTCTGACCTGTCTCAGTGTTGCTCAGCCGAGTGCTGTAGGTGCAGGCCAGGAGTACATAGGTGGGAGAGCAGATTCAGACTTTTCCTGTGCTGGCAGAGCCTGTGAGCCTTTGAATGCCAATTCTAACAGCTCGTGCCAGCCCCTGGGGTGTCTGCACACAGATGTGGACGGATTGCTTGGGTAGATGATTGTTTCCAGTTTGAAACTACAGCCCCTAATTGCTCACTGTAAGTTACCGGGACTCCCCACGTGGAATCTCATTAGACAGCGTAGTTAATGGGAGAGCAGAGGGAGCTTTTTAAAGTGTGTTTGATGATATGTTGAACTAAGGAAGATTTGTCTAAGAATGCCATTAGCCAGGGAAATCTTGCTGTGGTTGTATTCCCTGCTTCTGAGCCAGCAGTTTTAGGGTTCGGGCTGTTCTCACATCAAGAAAGGTAGGTTATTGCTTGAAAAGGATGGATTTAATTTGCTGACAGTTTTTTGCATGGCTTTTTTTGAGACCCCAGGTAGGATAAGCATGCTGACTGTTACCAGGATGCTCTGGGAGCTGCTGTTCTGCAGGGAGGAGCTCCTGGAACTGGCTCTGTGGTTTAATTTTTTGGGAAGTCTCTCCCATTTCGCTCCATGCCGTTAGTGATGGTCCCAGCCCCATTTGCCTCCTCCAATTAAGATGAAGCCACGGTCTGGCAAGGAGAGGGAGAGGTCATGGAGGGAGACGTCAGAAATCATCCGAACCCACAGTTCAGAGACATTCAGTTGCGACAGACTTTTCCTGGTAGGGGAAAGTGTTGGTTCCACAAGGCATTTCATAAACCACTGCCTGTCGCCTGCATCCTGGGCCTGTCTCTATCCCAGCTGCCAGATTCTGGACAGTTAGGTGGACGCAGTCAACCAGGGTCTGCTGGTCACTTTTCAGGAAAAACAAATAAACAAAGCCTGTAGATCTTTGTTTATTTCCTTCTGCCATCCTGTCTTACCCTGCCACATCTGCATTGTTTTTGCTCCGTGAGTCAGGGAACGCAGCAGCTTGTCCCTTCATCTCTTCAGTCTCAGATTTGCTGGGGACCTCTTGTCCCTGCCCTGCACACATCCAGCACGCTGTTTGTCACTCACCTGTTGCTTGCTGCTCTGTTTGCCTCTCTTGTCTGCAATGACAAGCAGATGGAGGCAAAAAAAAAGCCATATAAGAATGAAAAATAACTCGGTTGGTGTTAGTTGCGCTGCAGAATGCGTTAGCAATTTAACAATGGTCTTAAACACCTAGTGGGATCCAGTTTAAACCCATAAAAGTGAGGAAGTCTGGACTTGGAGCCTGTTCCTTCTACCAGTGTAAGCAGCCATGTGCACAAGCCAGCTAGGAAGGTGTTGAGCTTTGTTTTTTAATCCATTAAACAATTGTTGTTTGTTTCCAAGGATGTGATTTTATTGCTCCTCCTATTTCACTCAGCAGGAAACTAAAAAAACAAACAACCCAAAAACACAAGACACCTCAGATGCAAATTTTTATTTGCTCACATTATACGGAATGGAGGAGCTGGGACTTCAGATAGCTTTACAAAAATGTCATATTTTATGATTCTGAATGTAATAAAAATAGATGAAATCCATGCTCAGGCATTTGAGACTAGGAGGTCTGCCTTTGTGTGATTTGTGGGAAGACTAATCCCAAGTACAAACCACTTTTTGCATTTACAACCCAGGCCTGAGCACCTGCAAATAATGGTTATCTTGCTTCTGGTGTGTCGCCTTCCCTCTTCACTTCATCTGCTGTAAACCTTGGTGAGATCCCTGTATCTTAGAAGGCTTCCAAACCCTGGAGGAGCTGGGCTGCCTATGGAGGACTCAAAAAGCCTGATAAACTTTGGAGTCACCCTTTGCTTTCCCTGAGTCTCTCCTTTCTAAGATATCTCAAGAGTCTCATCCCCGTGGTGAGGAGCGAGGACAGAGCTTTGTGAACGTCCCACTGCATCTCCGAGCCGTGCAGTGGCTGGTCCTAGTGCGGGTCCCTCTGTCTGTCTGTGCATGCCTGTGCTAATGGGGAGGACTCTGCACTAGGAAGCGTTTGCCAGACATGGCAGGCAGCTCTTAAGACTTTTCTTGGCAGGAGGCTGTGGAAAATGTTGGAAAGGAAAAGCGGAGCTAAGGCAGTCTGTTGCTCAGTCTGCCTCAAGATCAGATGTGTGTGCAAGGCTGGGGAGCTCTGCATCGCACCCGCTCCCCCTGCCCATACGAGGTCCCTCTTCATTCACTGCTGTACTTACAATTCCTACAGGCTCCTATTTACTTATTTCTTTTATTCTGAGGAAAACAGTAGCTTGTTGACAGCCTTCCTAGGGATATAAGATGGGACAGGATACTTATCAGGAAAGGCTGTGGGGTCTTTGTCTTCCTGAGCCCACCCGACTAACACAAAGCACAGCTTCCAGCCAGCCTAAGCTGCTGTTCGTATCCAGAGACACAGAGAGGGGTGCAATCAGCGTGGGTTCATGCTGTTTGAATAGGCATCACTGGGCAGCGATCCCAGCAAGACTCAGACAAATAAGGGACTGGTTTTGTCTTTTAACGCATGACCCAGGACCTCTTCTGACCACAGGTGCCTGGGCCCTGGTTTCCCTTTCTGCTGGAAACCAGTGTTCCCAGCAGCTCTGCACCCCAGGCATGCACAGGGTGCCTGGCAGGGTGGTCTGTCGTGGCAGCATGGCCCTGAGCAGAGCAGCAGACAGCAGAGCTGTGTCGGCTGCTGCTAATGAGAGGGAGCTTCAGCGTTTGCCCGGAGAGATCTAGGCTTAGTCTTGCCAGCAGAAAGCAGTTCCTCTCCTCTTGACACATCTGCAGCTCGTGGGTCAGAGTCTACCCTATCCCCACATCAGCAGCATGATGGAGGAGTCAGTTCCTGCTCCGTGGCATCCCTTTCCTAGTGCACTGGCAATTCTCTTGTCTGCCTTCAACTCGGAGCAGTTGCTGTATTTCAGGGGTGGGTTAGACAGTCCCTGTGCACAGAGCGTGCTTCAGTGAGTTAAGCTGGTAACGTCCTTTTGGATCCAAGAGGAAGAGGGATGCTATGGAAACGTAACTTGTTATTATTATATGGGAATGAAATTTGTTATTTCGCTCTTCTGCCTCGGTTTGTGATTACACCACAGAGCAATTTTTAGCCTTGGCAAGAAGGTGATTTAACGTAAGAGCAAAGATGCAGCTTAACTCAGTGTCTACCATAAATCCTGAGAAACGTTGATGCTGTCTGAGGCTCGATGTGCCTTGAGAACCAGGCAGATTTTCTTTCTGCCAGCAGAGCTGGCTGATGTGAGGTCTGATTTATGAATGTGACACTTCTTGACATTGCTGTGGTATCCAAAGATTACCAAGGATGTTTCCCAAAACCCTCCAGAGTCTCTGTACGGAGCCTAAGAAGGGATCAGACTGAATTTACATGTGCTGCTGTGCCAAGCCTGCTCTTGGTGGCCCTCCAGCCTCTGCGGTGCTCCAAGCAGAGGCAGTGGATGGTGCTGGCAGGGCTCAGGGCACGCTGCCACCCGCTTGGCCTGCCACACCACGCAGCAGAGTGGGCTCCGTCCCTCCACTTGCGGGGGGCACCCTGTTTGCAGTGTTTTCCTTGGCTTGGCCTTGCGGGGCTTCGTGCGCTGCTTTGCATTTTAAGCACAGCAAATTTACTGGTGGTTTGTATTTACCGCTAACACCCTCTTACACAATCACTCTCATAGGTTTTTTTATCTTCAGCTTATACATAACAGGGTAATTTTGTATTTAATCATTAAATTCAGGCACAGTCTGGAACAGTTGCCTGAACCTGGAGCGGAGCATCAGCTGCTCCTGAAGACTCCTCAACCAGCGCTGTCAGTGTCTCATTTTGAGCAGTCCCTGAAATGAGGAGAGGACCCAGCTTTGGGTTTTTTTTTCACTCAACAGAAAGTGAAACAAAAACAACAACAAAATCAATCTGTTTACAGCAGGAACAAAAAAATCTGTGAATATGAAAGGGTGTGAGGGTTTTTTTTTCCACATTGTTTGCTCCAGTGACATCTGCCTTGTTGGATCTCTGAGGGTTTGTTTCTCCTTTCTTGGTGTGTGCTTTGAGAACTGTGTGATACACAGCGGCTGTGGGTGTTGGGCAGCAGTAAACGCCTGTAGTTATTAAGGTGAATTGTCAGAGGACCTGAGCCTGGGAACTTTGGAGAAAACCTGAATTGAGGAAGATTTAAGCTGACTAATCCAGAAAAGTTTTCTGAGAGGAAGAATCAGCTCCTGGGGAAAAAGCCCCTATGCTGCAGCTGTTTGAATCTGGAGTGGAGAAGAGATGGGGCTGGCTGTGATGGGGTCAACCTTCTGCTACCTGTGCTCTGTTCCCTGTGAGCCTTCACCACTTCAGCTCCCCGCTGGGTTGCTTTAGTGAGGGGGGCAGATGGGAGCACCATGTGATTCTGAGCTCCCAAGCATCAGTCCCAGCATGTGCTTGCATAGAATCATAGAATCATTTAGGTTGGAAGAGACCCCTGGGATCATCAAGTCCAACCATCAGCCCTACTCTACAAGTTCTCCCCTAGGGGAGGAGACAATAATTTAACAGGTTTTATGGTTTGGTGTGCCTGTACATACTGACCTGGGAAAGAAGCGTCTCTTGGCTTTGTATACGAAAAGAAAAGCCAGAAAAGTACGTAGCGTGGGCTGCTGGTGGTGAGGTTCAGCCCCTGGGTGCAAAGCCAGCACAAACACGGCCCATGATACCACTTCAGCCTTATTCTGAGGTCTTGAGGGGGACAGAAGTGTTTTTCAGGCCTTGTTCTGGTCTTGTATGCGGGGGAATGTGTAGCCCTGGCTAGCTGATCCGCAGCAGCCTTCGCCTGGGACATCTCACCAGGGCTGCAGCACACAGTGTCTTGAGCAGATGCAGAAATCAAACTGGACTTTGGGATGTGCCCTGCCTGCTCCTGCTAATATGATTAAGATATTGGGGAGGGAAGGAAGGGGGGTGGAGGAAAGCATCACAAAAGCCACAGAAAAGGGATGCTTGCCAGAAAGAAAGAATAATTAAAGGGAAAGGGTGACTGTAGTAGAGGAAAAAATGCTGATTGTGAACCATCAACTGTCTGTGACTTTCCTGCTGTAAAAGGTTGAATGGTCCAGTCTGTGTATTTGTGCTGGCAGTGAGTGATCTCTATAATAACAGCCATACCCTGTTTAGCTTTGCTACTATTTGGAGGATCTGTGCCAAAACTTATTGGAATCCCCCAGGCAGGCATTTAGAAGGTCTTTTAAAATTAGGGGGGCAGTAGGAGCTAAAACCCTTGCTCAGTCTCCGGAGAAATTGTCTTTGTTTAAAAAAAAATAATAATCCCCATTCGGATGCTGAAGTGTGGTAAGATGTTTTATACGACAGCTTTAATACGATCAGGAAGGGAATACCTCCCACTAGTATTTGCAGGTATTAAATCATTAGGAAGATTAGCAGAGTTGCAAGGCCTTTTTTGTTTCTTTTTTTTCCCTAGACAGTTTATTCCACATAATGATGTTTTGAAGAAAGAATTATAGGCATTTGTCCTGTGAGAGAAAGGAACCGACACTGCAGTGATCCTCCCTTGAACGGATCACTCATGTGGCCTGTAGTCTGAAGTGAATGAGATTGTCCTTCCTGTGATTCTCTCACAACAAAATCAGAGCAGCTGTGACTCCAGTATGAGTTTTATTTGAGGGAGAGACATCCCTTTCCCAAAGCTGATCAAAGAAAGGAGTCTGCAGAAACAGGCACCTCCTTGTGAGGATGCCGGCCTGTCGCACCAGCTCTGTGGCTACTGTTGCTGGGATAACTGTCCTCTAGGAAGCCCATCGGGACCTCTGAGCCTCAGTCCTGTAGGCTACTGAGTAGCTGCTGTGATGTCCTCCTACTTCTCCCCAGGCTGAGTTGCTAGAGATAACGTATTCTTGACCTGAAAGCGTTTGCGGTGTGTGGACATGGATGGATAATAAGGACAGGGGATGATGCCTGGCACCATGCTGTGGAAGTTGTGAAGGATCAGGGTGTCTTTCCCCAAGGAAGCATGGACATTCTCCCTAAAAAGCACGTACTTTCTGCTTTCTCAGCCGGTGGTGGCTTTTGTACACAGTCCCATCTTCTCTGCTCTGGGACTGGAGCATCATGAGATCTTCTAGGCAGCAGGTAGCAGGAAGAGTCTACAGTTGCTGAAGGTCTTGTGGGCTGCAGTAAAGCACCACAGAAGCTGTGTTACAGCCAGCAGAGACCATCCCAGGAGGGTCTTTGACTGAGATGGAGGTCAGAGGTAAATTGTTTTCATTGCTTTGGACAGGTAAAGGTTAGTCCATGTGAAGGGGAGAGGGTTGAGCTGGGGGGAGTGGTGTAAAAGCAGGTTACCTTGAGAGCAGCTGCATCTTTCCAGGATAAGCTGATGACTTGACTGAAGCGTTCTTCCAGAGCTCTTTCCAGGGATCTGTCCTTTGGTCTCCACCCTGTACCTCCAGATATGTTGCATAGTGGATTTATCTACCATTAGTATTTGGCAGAAGTGTGGACAGTTTTCCATTCCAGGGAGATGGTGTTCTAATTTTGGCTGTCTCCTATCTGTAGTTTAAATTTTCCAGGCAATGGGTAGAGAGTTAGATGTGCAAGCCCTGTTTAGCCTGTGAGCCTGCAGCCTCAGTCTCGTTTTATTGGAGGTATATCACTGCTAACCTCTCAGTTGTGTCATCTGCACCTTTTGCATGTTGAGCAGTTGGCATCTTGTGATGTTCAACACACAGAAACAGGAGATTCCTTGGGGTACACCTGCTGGCTTCAGGGCTGAATTTGCCCTATTACTGCTTGATTCCCTGTAGTTCTTGTGGGTTTGTTCTTTGCCTTTCTTAGCAGGAACTTTTGTTGGCTCTTTTGATAGGCTACACAGGGAAAGGCCCATCTCCTCTGATGAGGTAGATATGACTAAAACCCAGAGTTTAGCTGACAGGGATATAAAGATTGCTAAAACCAGGATGGGTTCAGAAGAGGACACTGAGCAGACTCCTGTGCGCAGTGGTCCAGAAGAGAACCAGAAATTTACATCATCTGGCACATGATCTGACTTGATGATGACCTCCACCATGCTGGCAGCAATATTTGCAGACAATGAGCCTCTCAGCCCACCGAAGAAGCACAAAGCATGGCCAGTGACCAGAACAAACCTCCTCTGATGGCTTCTGGGTGATGGGTCTGACCTGGCTGCTGGAGGAGGCTCAAGAGAAAGGAGATTTCCTCTTGCTAGAGCAGCCCAAGGAACCGTCAGCTCTTTGACTGCAACAGCAACAAGACATTCTTCTGGAGATCTTGTGCAGCGAACAAATGAGCTATTGTTTCCCACACCTCTTCACAAAGTCTTCTAGAGGGGGCAGGTCTGTCACAGGGCTTGGGACCCAGCCGAGGCCCAAGCAAGCGGCTCATTTCCCTTGGTGCCTACTTTGGGGCCTCTGAATTTGAGCATTTTTCAGAGCAGAAATATTCTGACTGCATCATAAAAGACTTTCTAATGCTAAAAGGAAGCAACACAACCACACAGATTATTAATGCCAGAAGCACGCAAATGCATGTTGTACTGGAACCAGCAGCTCTGTGTTGGGTTCTAATTGTTGTTGGTTTTCAGAAGGAAGATGTTTAAGGATCTATCGTGAAAACATTCCAAAACATTTAGAGCAGAGCCCTCCAACCCAAACAACCATATTTGAAAAAGTAGAGGGGAGCTTGTATCAGTGTCGGCACCAGAACACGGGGATTAAAGAAAGGCTTGTTCTTCGGCGTCCTATAAACTGTTTCCATTTGCTCTGTCTGTCTGTCCAGTTGCAGAGCAGACTGGCTCTGGGTTTTTACTGTGCCCTGTGATTTATGGCACATAGCATCAACCAAAGCTGCTGTTTAATGAATTCCTTGAGTGTTTCTGTTCCAATAGGGATTCATGGGCCTGACTTTGAATTATGGTGTCCTTGTGCTAGAGAGATGTTTACAATGGAACAGTAGATTGAAAGGCCCTTTTCCCTGGGAATCATGGAAATACTGTTATCTCAAGCTTCAGGAGGAACTGCAATGCACAGAGACCACCCAAGATGCAGGGCCACCTGCCACCAGAGCACCTTGGCCTCTGGTCAGGCTGACCACATCTGTTGGGTTTAGGCTGCTTAATTAGTCAGGCTTTCTCTACCCCCATGTCCCCCCACCTCCTTAAATCGAGGAAGCCAAGGTTTGATTCTAACTCTGGTTTTGCCCAGCAGACCAGAATGTGAACTACATATTTAGACAGTTTCTCTGACAGCGTTCTATTTAGTTGATAGATGCAGCAACTCCTGCAGAACTGCTGCCTGGATCCCGTAATGAAACATGTATTTAGACATTTAAAACAACAGTCCCAGATTGTTTCTCTGTTTGATAAAATGTATTTGAAGAAGAAATTCCATTTGGAGGCAAAATATCTGTTTGTGTGTGTGTGTGTGTATGCTTGTGTGTTTATCTCTCTCAGTTCAAACCTAGAATGCTGTAATACCTGGGGAGAGTGGAAGTGAGCCAGGAAAGGAAAGGAGATTCTTTAGAAACTAGTGTAGATGTTAGTTGGTGGGTACTGCAGCAACCCTCAGCAGTAGAAGACATGCTGCAAACCTAGAACCTTGGCCAACAGTTCAGGTGGGACCCCTGCCGGCACATGAGTCCCAGCAGCCTGGTAGCAACTTTCTTTTGGCCACCTGGAATTGTCCCAGTGTTGGCCCTGTTGCTCACACTGGTCTGACATTCCTGCTCTCACGTGGCCTCTTCTCACCTCCCATTTTCCCATGAGCATTCCCTGAATGGAGTCATCAATTCCTGTGTCTCTCCTGCTCTCACAGCTTCCAACAACCACCACTCTGGTCAGTCATCCCAACGTGGGGGGTGCCAGTGAAATTTGGCACAAGCCGGGCTGAGCCCTCATCACCCTCAAAGGCTGGGTCTCCTGAGATGGCTACAGACCAGGAAAGATGGGGAAGTCCTCATCAGGGGAATTTCTAGCCACATTTGTGATGTCTTCAGCCCAGTGAACAATAGAGTTTTGCCATTGTTGCTGAGAGAATATCCCTTCCTGAGGGCCTGCAGGCTTCTCTCTGGTTGTTGTGGCTCAGGACTTGTTTCCCTTGTGTACTCATTTCACTTCTTCCCTTCCTGCTGCTGGTACAGGCTGCCAAACACGTTGTGTCTTCCTTCCCCCGTAGATGTGTCTGCATCCACCGCTGTTTGTGTTCCCTCTTCCCTTTAGAGGCTTTTGTTGTTTTTTTTTGAACGTCAGTTGCATTTTTATCATATTTGGATGCTGTGAGCTCGGGATCGCTGCCGCAGCGCGAGGGGGAGGACGCTGCATGGATCACATCCCTGCTCAGCCACGGCCCACGGCCGTCAGCAGCAGACCAGGCTGGCTGAAAACCAGTGCCCAAAAAGAGTTTAAGCAGAAGACCTGTAGCTTCCCCTCCTCTGCAGACCAAGATGGGAAGCAGCCAAGCCTCCCCCTGGCTCTTCTGGTGCTCCTTTTGCTGTAGAGAGATGTGGCAAGTGCTGCTTTTCAGAGGCGACTGTGAGAAACGGCCCTTGTCCTTGTCTCTCCTTGGGGTTGTCTTTAATACAAGAAGAGATTGGGCAGCGGGAAGAAATGCAGATCCCAAGCCTGGCCAAAACCTCTTGAAAGAGACCTCATAGAGGGGAACACTGGTCCTGGTAGCCAGCGTCAGCCTGGCAGGGTGGCAGGGGGCAGTCTCCCCAGTTTTCTCCTGGTGGGAAGAGGAGCGGGGCACCGGGATGGGGACAGAGCTGGGCACCGGGATCTGGATGGGGATGTGGATGGAGCCGTGCTCTGGGCTGGAGCCGGACTGAGCGTTACATAACGCACTGCTCCGCTCCCGAGACACGTTCAAATGATTAATTGGAGGCTCTGGCAGCCGCTTCCCTGTAATAATATTTTAAACATTACTTTTCCACTGGTCCTTGCCAGCAATCGTTATTTTGCACTGTGGAGGCTGTAAAATTTCACTTCAAGGATGGGTTTCACTCCCGTTACAAAATGTGTCTGGAATGTGCAGATGTTTCCTTCGGGGGATAGTGAGCCAATCCGCTCTAACACATCGTCCCCGCGGGGAGGACTCAACGTGCTAAGCAGCCCTATTCACAAAATCACAAACAAACACACACACACACACACCACACAGAGCCCTGTGGAGCTGTACCCTGGCCGGGAATGTCGCTCAAAGCCCCATTGATGTAAAAAGCCCAACATCTCGACTGGAGCTGCAGAAGGCTTTGGACTGAGCTGGGCTGCAGGGACACATGTACTGGTGGCAGAGAGGTCCCACTCCACAGCCCAAAGGAGCTGTGCCTCTTGTTGTTGCAGTTGGCTTTTAGACAGTGCCAGATATTACTGTTTTCCAGAACTGGATGGGCAGAACTATGAAAACATGAGCTTACTGGGTGCATAATAACATCGTGCAGGTATACAGGGGTGTGCACACCAAGGACAGAGGAGAGTTGCTGTAGATGCGCCAGGGTTAGAGAAAAGAGAGAGATGGGATTTAATTGAACAAAAAATAAAAGTTTGCATGGAGTGAGGAGGATACTGAAATACGCTTTTTATGGAACAGTCGCTGGTGGATGGGAGCATCAGCAGTTGGGACTTGAAATTAAGGCTTTAAACATCCCTGAGGAATGTCCTACAGGGCTGGTCCTGGTTTTGTAGGAGGATCCAGGAGATCACTCTTTTTTCCCACTTGTGTAAATTTCTCTTTCAATGTGGTTGTTACCGCACTTTATGGTAGAAGCTGTTAGGGGCATCAGGTCCTTAAAGAGGACCCTTTACAGGGGTTGTCTGTCATGCACACAGGGATAAGTGCCTGGAGCGGATCTGCTGTGAGTGTTCCTGGAGTCCCCTGGCTCTACCTGCTCCCCTCTGCTCTCAGCCTCCTGCCTCCCACAGGGCTGTTCCCATGTCTGCAGGTCAGGACAACCAGCCTTTCAGGGATGGGTTCTGTCCTTCTGCAGCTCCAGGTGGTACATCTGGACTGTCTTAATCTGTGTCAAGCTGTGTTGTGAGAGCATTTTGGGCCTGTAGCATCTGTGGGGAGAACCTCATTTGGGGTACTGGACAGATTTTGGTGATGGCATCTGCCTTGATCCTGATGTATTAATCAATATACAGGGCTACCTGGCCTTACCCCCTGCATAAAACCCAAGGAGAGCCTGGAGAAGAGATGAAGGTGGTTAGGGAATATAAACAGACAAGATACAGTGCAGGGAAGGAGCAATGGTGATAGTGGTGAGCATGGACTGAGAGCTCAAGTCTGTCAAACGCTGATGAGCAAAAGAGTGCAAGGAAAAGCTTGTGGTTAGCGAAGTTGAGAAGAATAAAGTGTTTCAAGTATATTGGGGAAAAAAGGAAATAAACGATACTGGTCTGTTAATAGGTGGACACGGTCAATTTATCAATGAAAACACAGAAAATGCAGGACTTCAGTAAATATTTCTGTTTTCTATTTGGAAAAAAGCCAGGTGATGTATTTGTATCATATGAGGATGATGAAACACTTTCCACTCCAACAGTAACCAAAGAGGATGTTAAACAGCTGCTATTAATGTTAGACCTTCTTAAACTAGCAAGTTCAGATATTTTGCATCCAAGAATTTTAAAAGCTCTGGCTGAAGAGCCCTCTGGGCTATTAATGTTCACTTCTAGTGGGTTTGGGGGCAGTAAGGAAATTCCCAAGGACTGTATCAAAATGAACATGGCACCAGTGTTAACAGAATGTAAATCATAGGTAAATGGGATGGTACAAACATTTATTAGCCTGGTGTTCTTATTTTCTAGCCCAAGGAGAAACAATACAGCATGGACATTAGCTAGAAGTTGAAGGGGATAGTGTAATTAGTGGCAATCAACACGGAAAATTCACATATGGAAAATAGATCTCATGAACCTCTGCATTTTAAGTAAGTTTACAGATGGAGTAGATGAAGATGATGATGTTGATGTAATACACATATGACTTCTGTAAGGTATTTGACTCAATGTCACATATATTTGTCAGAAATTGGAATGAAAAAAATCAGCACTGCATATATTAAAGGGATTAAATACTGGCTTCAGAACATAAGAATAAACTGGAGTCATCATGAAGCGCTGTGATGCAGTGAAGTCTTGAAGACTGATTGCTGACTGCCTCCCTGGTGGATTTGTCAACAGACTGGGGGAAAACAAAAAACATTAGTGATGCTCTACTGAGAGTGCTGAAGCGCAGAGGAGGAAACGGAGCTCTTGCTTTGCTTGGAGACTTGGTTACAGAAAGGAGCAAAGATGCTGCCGAGTGTAAGATCGTACATTTGGGACCAAGGAAGACAGGCCTGCTGTGTAGGATGAGAACCTTCTCCTGGAAGGCAAGCATTTGACCAATGGATGTGGGGTAGCTTAGCGTGTGATGAAGGATATGGCCACCAAAATGGTTAGTGCAGTTCAGGGAGGTCTAAACAAGGAACTGTGGAGCGGAGGGGTTGTATTTCATGGTGTCTTCACTTCATGGAGATAGGGATGCCCCAAAGAATCCAACTGGAAGCGTACCTGAAGGACTGTCTCCTGTGGGGCAGCTGGTGTTCGCTTCACCAGCCAGAAGGGGGTAGGTGACTGCCGTGTGGGGAGTTAAAACTAGGAAACGGAATAGAAGAACCCTCAGTTTAGTGGATGGGCAGAGTGAATCCTACACCGGGAAACTTAAGCTAGGCAAGTGCAGACTCGAAGTAAGGCTGACTTACCAAAGACAGTGATGGCTGTCCCATCCCTGGCAGCCTTCAGGTGAAGATGGGAATATTCTCTAGAAGGACAGGGAACTGCTTGTCTAGGTTTCATGCAGGAACTGACTGTGAGGAGCCCTATAGCTTGCAGTGTAGGTCTTGTTGGTATAAATGACCCCATTAAAAATCTGTGAGTCAGTCTCTGTGCTCTTTGTTAGTGCAAGAAGCGTACTGCCGAGAGGGAAGGGTTAGTAGCATTGTGTCCTGTCCCCCCTTCCCCCAAACTCATATATTGGGTAGGTCCCAGGGATTCGGAACATCTGGAGATCCTGTCCCTCACTGAGGAGACCATAGAAAGCAGACATAACATCAGGATTGCAGGGAAAACACAAACTGGATTGTGCTGCAGCCGTGGTTTGGCCAGGTCTTGGGTCCTGAACATGATGCACTTTTGTTTTTGCTCCAGGCTCCCCAGGTTTGTGGGTTTTCTGTCACAGGCAGTGGGCTGTGAACACTGTGGTTGTGCTCAGCATCATTGTTTTCACAGAGCAGGACCATTTACTTTGTGCTATTTTTAAACCTCTCAAGTGCTAATGTGACTGCTCCAAAGCCCAGAGTTTTCTCTCTGCAGAAGAAGAAAATAAGTGAGGGACTCAGCATCTCTCCAGCGCAGGCTGTGCTGCAAAATATTGCTGAAAGTTGTTCTCCATCGCTGATAAAGCACTGCCAGGCCTGGACTGAGCTGAGTCTTCCTGGTCTCTCCTTGTCCTTTTCCCCGTCTCAGCTATTTTTAGTTCTCAGCCCATGTTTGGAGCTGAAGGGTGTTGGTGAGAGCTTGGAACAGGGAATCTCTTAAATAAAAAGAAATGTTGTTGGTGTAACATATCGGAGATGAAAATCACTTGACAGACAGGGCTAAAATACACACAGAAATGTTTTTCTTAAGCAGCCACCCATGAACTTGGAAAACTTGCTCGTCTGTTAGAGATTGCTGTTAGCTAGAGGTCAGACAAGTTTGTACTGTCAGCTCTGAAAGGGAAAGCGTTTGAGGGAGTGTTATCGCCCGTGGGAAGTGACTGCCAAGATCTGGCTACGGGGACAGCGTTACCAGGGGCTGGTGGAAAGTTGGGTCCATTCTGGCACTGAGGTGTCAGAGCCTGTGGGACCGGGCTGGTGGCACCCCCAGTCACCTCTGCTCCCCTTGTTCCACAGGAGGCACAGGCTGGTGGGGGGATGTTGGAGTAGGACCTGAGGAGCTGGAGCTCAAACTTTGCAAATGACTGAGGAGGAAACGGCCACAAAATCTCCTGGGTCCTTGGTGCTGCTCTGTCAGCAGAAGGTCCAAAGTGAGGAGTGTGCTGTGCTCACCCCAGGATGCTCCCACACCTGGAGGGATAAAGGGACACGGTGACACTGACCTTCAGCCACCTCGTGGCATTTGGCCACGAGACCTTTCCTGTCTGTTCTCTCACTGTTTTGGATCCAGGGTGCTCCATCCACCTGCCATGTGTGGGTGGCTTTGGTTGGTAGATGATGTTACTCCTAAGTCCTCAATCCTTCATGAACCCTGGTCAAGGCAGTGTTTTGCTGCCTGTGCTTTGTTTTCCTCTTGTTTGTGCTGTCGGTGCCGTGCGATGCCTGACAACGTACTGACTGTTCTCCCAGTGTGAGAAATGAGGGAAGAATTTCCTAACTGAAGAAATTACTTTTGATCTGATACTTCCTTATCAGTCTCACTCTCTCTGCTGGCTTGAGCCCTGAATTCAACTGGGAACTGGCATTCAGTTTTTTACAGAACTCAACAGGGCATTTCAGGTGATGAGACGGTCCCTGGTTAACGACTCTCATGCTCTATTGATGCCTGTGTTGTTCCACTCTTCATTTTGGGATACAAAACATGAATGCCCCAGAAAGTTCCCAAGGAGTGGGCTATGCAAATATCTTTTCACACCGTGTCAGTGTTTGCAAACTGGTCGTGTGCTTTGGAGAAGACTTTCCTGGAGTTCTCTGCATCTCTTGGCTTCAGCCCCTGTATCAGCTCAGCAACATATCGCTGAGTATCATATTCAAGAGCATCCAGAGCCCCCTGCATCCTGTGAGCTTCGCCTGTGGCTCTAGTTTCTTGTGTAGGGCAGGACTTACAGTGCGGGGGAAAAATAGCGTTGTGTTTTTATTATTGCTCACGGAGAAATACTATCCTTAGAGGATAGCTATCCGAGCAAAGGGCTTGAATTATTGGCTTATTAAAATAAATACAAATAGAATAATAAAAAAACAGGATCTGAAGATTATCTACTTCATCCCCTGCTCCAGTGGTGAATTAATATCAATACCTAAACATTTATTGAAAACTCTTCCCTTTATGTGAGAAAGATTAAGCACTTAGTAGCTCAGCTGTGCAATTCCTAAATTAGAGTTTGCAGAGAGCTCACTTTTCATGGTTAAATAAAATGTCACTGGGCTCTGAACTGCTGACTTGGAAGCACTCAGGGTTTTCAAGAGACCAGAGCTGGGCATTGAAAGAGGTGTGTGTTGGCATGCAATGGCATGGGACCTGGGGGCTCCCTGGACATATGATTTTTCAGAGGAAAAGTGGATATCTGTGTGTAGAGCAGTAGGAATATGGACTACATGCTTCTAATATGGTCTGCTTGAGCTCTGCCACGTGTGCTGGAAAGATACTTGCTTTTGTCACATCTTTGGTTTCTTTGCAAACTTTCCATGACACAAATGTATATTTGCAGGGCTGACATTTAGCTAGATGAGGCTGCAGACAGCTTGTTTACGTGCAGCACTAATTATGGAAGTTAACTTTATTTAAATATTTGGGTTGCTGCTTTCCCAAGCTGAAGGTCTTCCCTGTTCTCATCTTTTAGTGTGGTGTTGCAGAGGCCGAGCAGGGCTGGGTGATGCCTGATGTTTCAAACCTTATTTTATTCCACATTAAATCACCTCTTGGCAGAGGAGGGGAGAAGCACGTCCAGCACCAGCTCAGGTCAGTGCTTGCTCCTGGTTGCTTGGATAGCTTGGAAGGTGGGACCCAGCATGAAGAGCCTCTCCGATAATGGTGGCTGTGCCTGTAGCCAGCTCTTTGCCCCCTCTTGCTGACCTCCACAAGCACAGGAGGCCCCTGGTGACTCCCCAGTGCCCCGCTCGCCCTTGGATCCATTGTTTCAGTGTTGGGAACGAGGAGATGAAGTCAGTGGATTTGCAAGAATAACTTGTAAAATGAGCTGTGCTGTGGGTCCCTCCACAGACAGCAGCGCCCCAGTTCCTGGGAGTCTCTTGTGTGAACCCCCCCCACACACCCAGCCCTCCTGGCCTGGGAGGAGAGGGATGGAGCGCATGATGCCATTGCCTATGAGCCAGCCCTGCCAGAACATGACGTCGCTTCATGAGGTAACACGTCCCCTTTGTTCGAGTGGCTTCATCCCTGGTCCGACTTTTATAACCATATTTGGGAAAGTCTGCAAAAAGCTGCTGGCTGCAGGGATCCAAGGAGTTCCTCTTTGAGTCTCAGCTGCACTGCAGACAGCTCCCACCTGGAGGGTCAGGACGCCCTGGCCATGGTTGGGATGCCCTGGCTGTAGTTGAGATGTCTTGGCTGTGGTTGAGTTGTCCTGGCTGTGGTTGGGATTTCCAAGCCATGGTGGGGATGCCCTCACCATGGTTGAGATGCCCTGGCTGTGGTTAAGATATCTTGGCTGTGTTGGGCACTGCAAATTCATGCAGCCTCACCTCCTCTGTCTGCTCCAGGGATGAGGCATGGACACAGGAGCAGAGGCTTGTGGCAGGATGAGGCAAGGCAATGGGATAGGGAAGGAGCATGGCTTTATTGCCGTTGCTCAGAGGGGAGCACGCCGTGATGGAGTGACCTGCTCGTGGTCATGCAGCAGCTCTGCAGCCGAGCTGGGAGTTACATCTGGGTCTGCTTCATGTCAAACCCGACTGTCTCCTGGCACAGCTGCCTTGCAACAAGGGCATATGTGAAAGTGTTTTGTAGTTATCCCAGGAGAGCACAAAGTGTACAGAACATTGCAAAAATGCTTGTATCCGTGCCTTACATTTTCATATCAACAATTATGATTTGACTGTGGGAAGAAAAACAGTTTTTAGATGGCTATTTGTGAAAAAGTCTTGTGGGGCAAATTCCTTGGAGAGAGCTAAAACTTGGGCCAGCATTTGAAATTCATAAATGGAAAATGAACAAATAAATTGTCATCGTGCTGCGACAGCCTGGGGCAGACAAGGGTGCTTGCCACCATCTGCCAGTCCCAGCGTGCAGCTCTCTCTGCTCGAGACTCGCTCTCGGCAGCTGCCAGTGTCCCCTGTTGAGCCTTTCCCTGGATCGGTCTCGACATCAGACCCTTCATCTCTGTGTTTGCTCCCAAACAGCCTTGCTGTTCTTTGGAAGCTGATCTCTACAGTGGAGTCCCCAGGCACACGGATGAAATGCAGCCTTCTCTGGGCTGGGCTGGGTTCATCAGTTCACCGTGACCCACTGCTACACTGCTACACTGCTACACCGTGACCTACTGCTCTGGGAAAGACAGGGTGAAACCCACCAGCAAAAGGTCCCCCTTTGTGTCTGGCTACAGCCCTCGGAGGTGATGTGTGGTGGAGCTGGAATCCCTTTGCCTTGGAAAATCCCTGTGGTTGAAACCCGTAGCTGGGGATGAAGATGTGCTGTTGCCCTCCTGTCTGTGGTGAAAGGCTGAGAGCACATTGTGCGGGAGAGCTGTTGAGATTGTTCCTCCCAGCCTGCCAGCTGTCCTTGCACCCAGTGTAGGACGATGCCATCGGTCCTCATGCCTGGCACAAAGGAAAATCCGTGGTTTTCAGATTTCCATAGCCACTGTGTCAAGAATCTCTATTCCCGCCCTCTGCACACAAGCAGTGTTACTTCTGCTGTGCTTCCTAGGAGAGGTGCAAGCCAAAAGACAAAGGAAAAAAAAGGAATCAGATCAGCAGAAACCTGTAATTTTTCCTGGCTCGAGCATGCAAAAACACACAGGGTTTTTCCTCTTTTCTGGAAAGTCTATTATGTGCGTCAAGCAGTACCAGCACAGCACGAGGCACTGTGCTACCTTTTATTCCTGAGACCAGAGAAGTGTTTGCCATGGTAACTCACAAGGCAGCGTTTCGGCTGTGCAGGCGACCTCTTGGGCAGTTTGCTGCTCTGTCGGCTGACAGAGGGCTCTGGAAGCCCTCCTTCATTGGGTCTCACAAGCCATCTTGCATGTCCCTCTGCCACTTGTCCTCTCTGATTGCTCTGGAATGGTGCAGCCTGGTTTTTGGTGGGGGTGAGAAGTTGCTGGGCAGCTGCTGGTGTTTTCTGTGCCTTGGTTTGCTGCTTGCTTTGGTTGTTGCCTCTCCTCCCTGTTTGCTGCAAAGTTTCAGCCATGAGAACTTCCAGGGACAGAGCACCTTTCTATTCCCCAATGAATGTTTGGATGAAGCATGAGGAGTTTGTTGAGATCAGAAAGAGGGAACTGGTTCCACTGAAAGATATGCTTGGGAAAGAGAGGACTCAGGCAATTTGGGAAAGGTTCTGGAATCATTAGTGGAGCGGAGAAGATAATTAAGAGCAATTACTCAGTGTTCACAGTGCAGAAAATTAGACAGTACCCAATGAAGTGGTGCCTGTAGCATGTGTCAATAAACCAATCAAAGTACTGTTTTTGTAAAACACATGAATTACAGAGCTTGTTGCTGTAGGCTCTTGCAGAGCCCAGGCTGGCTCAGGAAGGAGTGGGCAGTGTCGTGGAAGATCTGTCCGTTGGTGGCTGCTAAATCCAACAGTCCAATGCAGTCTTTGGCTCTGAAGGTCCTCTGTTGCTGACTGCCAGGAGCTGGGAAGCATGTTGGGGAAGGATCACTTGCTGGGAGCTTTGTTCATGCATCTCCCTCAACACCCAGTACTGACCAGTGCTGGGGATGGAATATGGGAAAGGATGGACCCTTGATCCTGAGCACAGAGCTGTTGCTACATCATGCATTCCTGCTGGTAAAACAGTTTCTGGACCAAAATGAGGCCCACCCCTGTCCCCAGGACTCATAGTTTGGTCAGAGAAACATTAGGCAAACTCCCTTTCTGGGGAGGGGCTGTCCTTGATGAGGGAAGACTCTGTGACTCGTGGAGGCTTGTGGGGAGAGCCCAGCCTGGCTGATCCACAGGGAGAAAGTGATCAAACCCCCAAAGGATGGGATCTCTCTGTTGCAGATGCTCCATGTACTCTCCCTGTGTGTCCTGTTGGGCCAGCCCAGCTCAGGAAGATGAGCTGGGATAGAAAACCTTTTCCCTTGCCTCCAAGGGAACCCTGCAGCCTGGGGGACAGATGCTTTATCCCTGCTGCACTGTTGCAGGCCCCTTAGTAGCTACTGTAGAGGCTCCTGTGCAGACTCTGGATGGAAATACGACTGTACCCAAGATGCTGTCTTCCCCTAGCACCTCTGGAGCTTCACTGACCCACAAAAATCTCAGCTTTTTCTGTGTCTTAGAGACCTGGACCTTTTTTTCTACTGAACCGCAGCGTCTCTCCCAGCCTGCATGCAGGCTCCTCTCTGCACAGACGCTTCTCTCCGACTGTGGATGCTTTTCCCATTACTGTTCTGGCTGGGCTCCATGTACCAAAAGGGCTGGGGAAGGCACAAGCCAGCACTGCCCCCCTTTCCATTCCCTCCCTTTTTTGTGAAATGAAGGCAGAGCGGGCCCACAAATGACATAATGAGAGCATGACATCAGGCTTGGCAGGCGGAGGCATGCTATACTCTGCTCAACATTATATGTTCTGTGGAATTAAAAAAGCCTGTCCTCCACAACGCTGCAGACATAAACCCCTGGCTGCCCTGGGCTCGCAGCTGTGGGGCCGTGGAGCCCATCTGAGCATCATGAAGGGACAAAGCCCTTCTGCTCACTTTCATCAGCAGCTGCTGGAGGGCAGCAGCCAGGCTAAGAGCATGCAAGCGCTCGGTGCTTTTTACCCCCAAAAGTTATCCAGCCCCATCTGCAGGAGATCTGTTTGTGACTGATCCATCCTCTCACTCTCCGTGAGACGGGCCGCTGTAAGCTCCGCGCTGCGCACGGCTCAGGAGAGGTTCACTGGTGCACCCAGCATCACGAGGGGAGCTGGTAGCAGAGCTGGGATGGAGCTGAAGGCTCCCAAGGCTCTGATTACCAACTGTTCCCTTCTCTGAAGCTTCACCTTTCCCCCATGACCAACTCCACTTCCAGAAGTTTTTTAAAACTTCCTTTGCTAGGCACGTAAGTAAAAAGTGTGAGTGTTTGCTGAGGCACTTGGGGAGCTCTCTGTAATGCATCCTTCACCCTTCTTGTCCTGTACCATAGTTGTTGGTCGGTTTTGGTGCCCCTTATCCCACAGAGATCAGTGGGCCAGCCCTCCCAGCCTCCTCTGGTGTTACATGGTTCCAATTTACAGGTGTGGAATCTGAGGCAGGATCGAGAAGTTGTGACTTGCCAGTAGCGGCCCTCTTCCAGGCAGCACAGCATGTTCTCAATATTCCCCGTGGCACAAATAAACTCAATTTTTCTTTCTTCTCATGGAGAGGGCAGCAGTGCATTTCAATGGAGAGCCTTGTTTTCTGCTGGCTTCAGCTGTGCTTTGAACCTGCTCCGAATTTCCTCCAGCCTGGCAGTGGTCTGGGAAAACACAGTCGTGGCGGTTTGCAGCACCAAGAGCCTGAGCTCTGTCCCACAACCTTTGCATTGGGTTTTGTTGCTCAGTGTTTCCTGATTTTTGTTTTGTTTTGTTGTTGTTTTTTTTCCCCTGCAACTTAGCTTGGTTCACAGCCATCTTTCCCATGCCAGGAAGGCATAATATGATTTTCCATATGAGTTGGAGAGGGACCAGCGGGAGAAGGCAAGCAGGCAGCTGGAAGCCCAGCTCACTGACTTGTGGCTGGAGGTGGCAGTCGCTGGCATCTGCCACCATTCCTCGCTTCTCCAAGCTGTCCTGTCAGCTGGAGCTCTGCTTCCCTTGCAGGCTCTGCACCAAGGAGGTCTGGGGATCTTGAAAGCTGGCGTTTCGTGAAGGCAAGGGTAGAAAACAGCAAGGGAATTGTGCTCTGATCTTACATACCCATGTGTTGCCATCTAGTGCCTGGTCTGGATGGAGGACAGGAGCTTCTCTGCGAGTCCTGAATGGGAGTTCAGGCTGTGGAAGGAGGGTGGGAGCCAAGGTCTTGGGATCCCTTGCAAAGCATGTGAGTCGTGGTTAAGTGACAAGAATCAGGGTATAGACAGAGCTTGGATCAGTTAAAACCTCCAAGGCTTCAGAGCATCTCTGAAGTAGCCTTGCCTGTGAGCTGAGCTCCAGCTTTCTCCTCTGAAGGTGGAGCTTCTCTGTCTGCTGGACTGTGGAGTCAGTGTTAGCTTTAGATTACAGTGGTGGATGCTGGATAGATGGGTGAGCTCAGAGGATAGTATCTGGCAGCACCACCTTTGTGATGGTGTGTGCAGAATGACAACCAAGTTGTATTATCAGAAGAGGAAAAAGGTGCAGGAGTCCTCTCCATCCCTTCAACCATGACACACAGCACAACAGTGCTGGTATCCCAGAGACAGGCATCTAAGTGGCCTGATGCCCTGACCAGCTGTTCTGACCATACAAAGCAACACAATCCCTTGGTCAAATCAGAGGGTTGAGGGTCGTTGCTTGATAGCTTATGGGGTACAGCTCCTTCTGGCCCTTCCTGAAGAAAACCCACCGACCACAGCCACAGCACCAGGCCTCCTGCACCCCTTGAGTCCCTGCTGGATCACTGGTGTTCACCAGGAGCTCCTTCCCCCAAGCCTGCTGCTCAGCAGGCAGTGACATCTAGTGTCAGTCCAACACACTGTGTAAAAGCATCGCTGCATGGGGAATTGCTCCATGTATTTGCCTTTTACACATTTGCTGAGGCTGGTGGGAATAGCTGTGGCACTGCATCTACCTTGAGCAGGTACCAGGTCACAGTCATCCCTGGTCCTGCTCTTGGGTCAGACTGAAGCTGACTGACGCTTGGGAGTCAAGAATTTGGGGTCTTAGCCTTCAATTGCCTCCAATTTAAAGGCTTTCTCTGAGATGAAGTGGAAATGTTTGCAAAGAGATGTTCTGTAAAGGGCTAGGAAAGCTCAGGACCAACCCCTCCATGCCTGGCTCTGTGGCAGAGGGATGGAGAAGAACAGACCTGCTCTGTTGGAGTTCTTCCCTTCCTACCTGGGAAGTAGCAGGATGGGAGAGATGAAGAGAAAGCTGTGGAGAAGGTGTTTGGGCTTGGGGCTGGCTGTCCCAGTAGCCTTCATGGCTTGGGTGCCCACTTGCTGATTGTGCTGTCTGTGATGCTGAGAGCTTCACCCTGCTCTTCTCCATGTGGCCAAGCAGTACTTTTGAAGAGGCTCTTTGAAATGCTGAAGTCCTGATTTTCTAGCAGCAGAATGGTTGGGTTTGGAGGTCTGTCATGTCTGGGTAAGGAGCAAGAAGCCATCAGAGCTGAAACACTATTTCCTTCTGTCTTGGGCTTGAGGTGCTGCCTAAAAAATAAATGGGTTATTTACAGGTATTTCAAAGAAGAGAAATGGTTTTACTGGTCTCCCCGTAAGGTAACTGGTTGGTGGTCCAGTTCTTTCCAAATCTGATCAAGTAATGGAAGGAGGTGGAGAGGCAGAGGAGTACAGTTTATAGAAAATGCTCAAGGAGGAGTGGAGCAGGAACCTCCCTGGGGAAGGATCTGAGCTGGCTGCCAGCAATTGGGATTCCAGCCCAAGCTGGTCTTGTGTGTTTGCCTTCAAGTTGGGTCTGGAAATGGGCTTGGAGGTGACTTTCCTGTCTCCTGTGCAGAATGTGACTCCCATGTGGTCTCTGTCACTCCAGCAAGGGATGCTCTGTATTCCTTAACTGTTGTCCCAGCTACCTCCAGACAAAAGAACACTGGCTTGGATAGATAGTTTTGCTAGTATCCCTTTTAAAGTGTATTTGTTGAGCTTTAGTTTTGCACATTTCTTGGACTTCTTTATTGATGTTGCTGGTGAACTCTTCTGAATCCACTCTCAGCTTGGCAAAGAACTCCTGGACAGCAAAACCAGGGAAAATAAACTCAAGCCTTTTAAAGAGATATCCATCCCTCTTACTTATCCCCAGAGTTTCCTGGAATCATACGTAATTTGCCTGCCAGTTTGGCAGAATTCTTTTCATTTGGATAAATTCAGTTTAAATGCCAGATTAAACCAAGAATTTATTGATTAGGGGATAAAAATAAGGGGTGAGACAGCAAGGAGAAATTATGGGAGATGCTTGTAGGAGAAAAAGTGGGAAAGGAGGTGGGCAGAGGAACATCTCTGTTGACAGGAGACGGCTGTGGCTGCAGAGAATCCAGCCCTGTCTGCCTCCACAGAGCTCTGCCAGAAATCCTTGAAGGATAAATAACCATTGCATGGGCTCAGAAGAAGTATTTTGATGCTGCTAAAAGAAGGTTTTGGCCAAAGGAGGTTCATCTGAAACCAAAGAGTGAAGTTTACTGGGAACAGGTGGAGTCTGATCAGTGAAACTTTCACTTCTTAATTGAGTGACATGTTAAAATTGAAAAAGAGGACATGGGGTGAGGAGAACGAGCTGGACTGGGGGACAGAAACAGTTGTGCTTTGGATGAGTTGAAAGCTATTGGCGATTAGAGATTTTTTAAAACAATGTTCTTTTTATAAGGACAATCTAACCCGATTTTAAGTGGAAAATATTCTTTGTTACTTCTTCTTTCCTTTTAAGCTTTTCCAAAGAGAGACAAAGATCTTTAAAAAGTAAAAGTTGAACTCATCAATTGTGCAATTAACCATCAGTTCTTTGGCAGTAGAAAGGGACTTGGACGTTCCTCATAATTTTTCCTCTAAGTTAATTACTACTTTAGTCTAAATTATTGCTTAATTACTTCTTTGAACATCTATTAGGCTTGAATATTTTTTAAAAAAAGATACATCAAATTTAGTGATGCGTTTGTCATGTCTGTAATTACTCTAAATATGCAGCAGAATGGTAGGCATATAATGATAGTCCTAATCTCTATCTATACTTTATACAAGGCTTTGAGCAGCAAATTCTTTTCAGCTGGGAAAGGTGTTTTCTCCAGCTGGGAGAAGTGCTCCTCTTTAATGCACCAGAACCTGCCAGGCTGGAGTCTGGATGGAGTTTGGAGAAAGGCTCTTCTAAGGTCTAGTAATGGAGGAATGACAAAATGAAGTTGAACAGAAGCTGAAAATTGTGTTTTCTTTCTCTAGGGATCTTTCCAAGAACAGGATCAGTGGTTTAGATGCTCAGATATTCGAAAGTCTGACTTCTCTGACAAAACTGTAAGTACACGCTGTGCCCCCCACTGCACGTTTGAGCTGGTACCTAGAATGCAGGGTTGTGTTTCATAAGTTAGTCGTCTTCTTGCTTGACCTCATCTGTCAAGCTCCAGATAGATGTGTCCATGGAATCCTTCCGTGGTGTTGAGCTGCACAGTCCGGTGATGTGGTAATTGGCATTCAGGGAGTTGGGCAGCATTTGAGCTGCAGTACTGCTAGATGGAGAGGGGATCGAGGCAAGGGAGTGAGATTTGTTGCAAGATGTGTGTTAGTACATGGAAAATTATCATAGAGCTGAGGTGTCCACATCCCAGTTATGTTCTGAGGGCATTAGGTACTGATTCTGGGGTCCCTTGAGAAAAGGCCCAATGTCCCTTTGCTCCCCACACCCTGAGCTGTCCCATAAACTGCCCGGACTTTCTGTGGGACAGGAGAAGAGGAGAGCTTTGACTGTCAGCACACACTCTGGTTCAGCTGCTGGTCAGATGAGTTCGCACTGTTACTTGCTGATGGTACATAGATAAGATTAACTGCTTTTTAAAGAAAAATTGGACCGTCAGATCAAAAAAGGTACCAATACAGACAAAAACCAAAACCTAAACCTGCTTTGGCGGTTCCAGCTGAGTAGCTGGCAGCCTGGACCACCTACAGTCTTTACACCTCAAAATTCTCCTGAAAGGAGGACTTAGGGAAGGACTGGGAGCACTGAAACTGGACTTGAGCATGCAAACAAGCCACCTAGAGAGGTTGTAGAGTCTCCATCCTTGGAGATGAACAAAAGCAGTCTGGATGTGGTCCTGGGCAGCCCACTCTAGGTTACCCTGCTTGAGCAAAGGGGTTTGACCAAATGAGTTCCAGAAGTCCCTTACAACCTTAACCACACTGTGATTCCATGTCTTGGTGCCTGGCTGGCCATTTTGCTGTCATGTGTGTGTGGCTTTTGAGACTCAGGGTGCTTGGAGGGTGACTAGTAACCAAGCAGAGCTTGGGACAGAGGCTGATCCTGTATGTTGGCCGGAAGTTGTTACCAGCATGATGAACTTTCCTATTAATTTTCCTTCTTTTACAGAGATATAAGCCACAACAAGATTTCTACATTAGAAGATGGAATATTTGATAATTTATTTAATTTAAGTGAAATGTAAGTTTACCCTTTTTTTTTCCCCAGTTCTTTATTTAGACCTTTCCTTGAAACAGCTCCTCCCTCCCGAGTCGGGTGGGATGCAACACTCTCTTGGGGAGATCTGCAGCACATACCCAATTAAGCAGCTGCTTTTTGGACTCTCCATTTTCTTCCTCAAAATCTGTCCTGCTCCTGGCTCTTGTTGATGTCCTTCAAGCCTAACTGCTTCCATCACCTGGTTACCTCCAACCTCTACCCCCACTTCCTTCTTGGCTTCCCTGCCTCTCTTCCCGGCCATCTCTGCTGAGGTTCTTGTCTCTGGTCACGCTCCAGGTCACACTTACTGTTCCTGTTTGTGTGGTCACACCTTGGGACTGGGGGATCTAATGAAAAGGGCACTGATCTGCATCCTGGGATATCCTTGAGGTGTCTAAGGCACTTGAAGACACTTCAAGATGTTGTCCCTTCAGGATTCAAGTTCTTAGGTTTATAGTGGTTTTTAATTGAAATATTTAAAACCTGTGCTGTTATGTGAAGGGAGATGAGAGGAAGCCACATATTTCCAGGAGAGATCCATGAAGTCACAGCACAGTGTGGCCGTTCTGTGTCTGACTGAGCCAAAGGATTAACCCCGTGCAACAGCTCTTGGCAAGCAAGAAAAAAGCTCCACCACACGTTCTCCCCGCAGACAAGGCACAAAGGGCATTTTCAGCTCTCCATTGCTGCTTACAAGTGGCACTGGAAAGACACAGAGGATCCAGGCTGGGTCTCAGTGAGTCTGTCCCTGCTAAGGCTGGCCGGCAAAGTGGCGCTTTCAGTACAAAAATCCTGGGTTTGGCCCCTGCGGCAGCCCAGCCCAGCTGGCGTCAGCTAAACAAACAGCTTTCCATCTCTGTCCTGTTCGCAGCTGAATGCCAAGGGCTGTAATTTGGATCAAGCTTAGCTGCAATTAAAGTTTCCATCTTTTCATTAAACTGCCACATGGAAAGATTATCATTGACTTTGCATTTCTTTTTTGACACATCAATTTTATTTTCTTAGCTATTTTTTAATGGAGCTGTAAATAGTCTCCCTTAGCTGGAGAGGCTGCCATTACATCCAATGGCTGTTAGATGGCAGACTATTTTAAATATAAGATTGTGTCTGTAATTTGCTTCTAATTGCAACAATTATTTGTAGAGTGAAAAAAGTACTTGGAGTGCTTGCCTAATTCTAGCCTCTAGAAAAATCATGTTAATTATTTCTTGATTCCCTATTCATTAACTCCCCTCGCGATTCTTTCTGAAGCATTTTGGTGGAGTGGCACAGATGGGAACAGTGAGGGATCTGCCCACTGCTGTAATTAACACTGAGCGCATGTCAAGTTAATGCCTAACTTTTCTCTGATCTCCCTGTTGCAGAAACTTAAGTTGGAATCCATTTGTTTGTGACTGCAAACTTTCCTGGTTGCCCCATTGGGTGGAAGACAGAAAAGTGAGAGTTATTCAGGCACCAGATACGAGATGCGCCCACCCTCCTGAGGTGGCAAACCTTTCCCTCTTCGATGTCTTGTTCGTCAATGCTACTTGTGGTAAGGAAACCCTGTGGGTGGTGGTGGGGGAGGTGACTAAACCAGTGGAAACAATGGGCCCAAGGGCAGCTGGGGATCACATCTAGACCTCCTTAGGCCACAACTCACCAGTTCTAATCTAATTAAGCAAATAATGGTAGCGTATGACTGTACCCTGATGCCTTAAGGATTGAATTGGTCACACCAGGGCTGAGATCAGCGGACTCATTACAGACCAAGCTTCAGGCAGCAGTCAGATTGACACTAGCTCCATGACCTCCAGCCTTAGGCATTTGTTCTCTCAAGCTTTTAACTGTCTGACTTTAAGCTGTGAAATCTCATTGGAGCTGATGGGACCTGATGGCATGCTAAGTTGACTCTTTACAGGTGATAGGGCTTCACAGCAGGAGTGCTGAATGAGTGCTGCCCTGATCTGCAGCCCTTTGCCTAGTCTGGGTGCAATTTTCTGACTGCTTTGGCAAGCAGAAACATCAGAGGGTCTTTAAGTGGAGGGGAAGAAAATCAATCCTTCCTGGATGCTCAGCTCTCTCTGAGTTAGAGAGAGGGAGGGAGAGTGAGTGCTCCCCACGATAGGCATCAGGCATCTCCTTTAATGTGTGACGGGAGGATGCAGTGATGAGGACTGGGGTAACCAGCACTGGTGGGAGCCAGCTGGAATGCCTGGTGAAGTGCAGTGCTCCCCCTGGGCCAAAACCCCGGGTGGTGGTTACTCCTCTTCCCCCAGCAAAGTTACCCCAGCCCTGCAGCACCTCGCTGGTGTGCTGCTTACCTGGTGCTGGAATTATCAAGAGGAATAACACCAGCCCCGTTACTCCCCTTGATAATGAGTTCTTTCCCTCTTGAAGTACTTCAAATTAGTGTAGATGCAATAAGGTAAATGAGAGGAGGCTGGGGACAGTCTGCCAGCTACTGACAGTTGTTACTGACCAGCAGGGAGTGAAGAAGTATGACCAGTTTGGTGTTAAAAAACAAAGTAGTTCCCATGCTGTGGTCCTCCTCACGTGACTGTTCTTAAGAAAAGTGGTTCGGCGTTTGCAGGAAGGCCATGGAGAAAGCCGGACAGTTGGATGGATTCAGTATAGGAAGATCACGCAAAGCTGGAGCTGTTGAGATGTTAGGGGGGAGATGTTGTAGCAACCAGCAGAAACAGAGGAGCAAACATGGCTCGGTTGCGTGGGCAGAGCTGGAGAGGAGGCCAGGCCGTCCCAGCTGGGCTGCGGCTGTGCAAGCGGCAGAGGCCCTCCCTGTGTCTTTGTGGCAGAGAAATGTCCCACCCCTTGCAAGCCAGTGAGGAGGAAGTAAACTCAAGGGAATGAACTGTTGCTCTGAGAATGAGACTGTTGTGGTTGCCATCATTATACATGCCTGCATGTCCATGCACGTGTGTGTGTGCTCCCTGTAGCCAGGCATGTGTTGTTTCTTTACATCCTTCCCATGAACAAGAGTATCCTTCCAGACCCCTTGGGGGCTGTCTGTCTGTGGCATTCCCCTCTTTTCTAGCACTGGATTTTGCCTGCAAGTAGGTGGGAAGCTCATGGCTCTCCCTAAGGAGGAAGATGGCAGCAATGCCTGCCCAGCTCCAGTGTGGGCCTGATGGAGAGTCTGGTGGCGTTTCTCCCATGCCCCCAATGTGACACTTTGTCCAACTGTGTTTGGTTATAGATTGGTTGCTGGAAGCCCCAGGCAGCATGCAGTGAAACATGGTGCACCAAACCAAATCAAGGTGCAGCCAAGGGACAACCTTTTGTCTTGATCTTACTTGGTGGCTAGTCCTTTGGGTTCCTTTGAGGGTCAGACTCAGTGCCTCCATGTCCCATGGGACTGCCAGGCTTTCCAAAGACCCCTTTGATTTGCTGAGTGTTGTTGCTCCATAAATATGTGCAACTGGCTTGTTATTTCTGTCATCATTAATTAGCACAAAGAGTTTGGAAGTCATTCCTGAAGGATTAAAGACTTCCCAGGCAAATCTCAAAAAGGAAATGCTTGGAGTAAGAGCTGTCCAGGAGGAGTCCGTTCCCAGGGGTGTGGGGTGGTGTATCTTGGAGGGTTTCACGAAACCATGGCCTCACAGTACCAATTTACAAGAGGATCTTCTGTTCTCTCTCCAGAAGCTCAATACATAACATGTCTGACAAGCAACCACACAGAAGGGGCTGAATTTGTCATCCTCTTCACGTCTGTTCACCCTGGGAACCTCAGTGGGGAGACCTGCAGTGCCCTGTGTTATGCCGAAGACCAGGAATATGGAGGTTTCAGCACCCAGGGGCAGTGTTTGTGTGGTTCTGCCCATGAAACAAACTCTTCCTCCGGTTGTTTGCCGTTTTGCACTGAACATTTGTCCGAGCAGGCCTGTGGCCCATCACTTGTCTCCTCTCCCTTCCAGGCACAGCTGCCTGTGTCTTTCACAGGACTCCAGCCCCGGTACAGCCTAGACCAGGCTGTGCTTTTCAATGTCAGTATTCCCATTGCTGTCAGCACTTTACTGTGGGAATTTGGGGACCAGACGGCAGTTCTCAACACCACTGAAAATGCAGCTGTCCACACGTATGCCTTACCTGGGCAATACAACGTCACTGCCACCGTCTTTGTGGGCACCAAGGTCTCATATGTGCAGACAGAAATTGAGGTGGTGGCTTCCCCCCAACAGTTAGAGCTTCAATGTCCTTCCTTGGTTAAGATGAATGAGAGTCTGGACATTTGGATCCGCAACAGAGGTGGCACTGGTCTCGCGGTGCTGTACAGTATCACTGCAGAAGCTGGAGAGCTGGGCAAAGGTAAGCAGGATTGGTTGCATGGGTGCTGGGTAAGGAAGGGGTGGCACTGGACCTTTCCTTTCCATTCCTTCTCAATGAGGAGTAAAGGGATGACTCCTTTGGGCACTCTTTGCTCCCTGACTAACCAGGCAGTGTCTTGCACGGTCATAGGCCAAGAAGATGCCTGCACAGAGTCCAGTTCAACAGTGAAGGGGACTTAGGGGCTTCAAGAGGGGCGGGACATTCCTGGAACCTTGCTCCCTGGATTGGGTTGGGGCGCGAGGCCCATAGAGAGGACATCATGCTTGTGTTCTTTTACCTCCTGCAGCAGTTCACCCCATGTGCCCCCCTGATGGCTTGGTTTTCCCGGGCAATAACCACTGCTATCAGCTGGTGGTGGAGAAGGCTGAGTGGCTGGAGGCCCAGCAGCACTGCCAGAAGCATGGCAACGGAGAGCTGGCTTTTGTGAGCAGCCCCGAGATCCAGAGCTTCTTGGTTGCTCATGTCATCAGGTAAGCGAGGAGGGGAGGGGTCAAGATTTCCTAGGGACAGGTCTTGTGTCCCTGGGGTCACATCAGGATAGGGGGTCCTGCTGAGCAGGCAGCCCTGTGCAGCCGGTCAGGCTGGAGAGACACGCGGGTCCAGGCTTTGTATGGGGAGCTGGTCCGGGTGAGGCTGCTGAACAATAAGGAGGAATAAGCGGAGCTTGAGCCCCTGATGAACTCGACTTCTTTGCCTAAAGGATGTGGAGGGAAGAAGAGGAATGGGGCAGAAAGGCTGGATGTCAGAACTGGGAATTGTGGGATTGCTGCTGGTGGGTATCTTATACCCTACATTTGTGCCAGTGGGTGCATCTTAAATGGTACAGAGAAGTGCAGGCTCAGGAGCAAACAGGGCAGGGCTGAGGAGACCT
>VZTM01022358.1:36320-62007 GCA_013400555.1 Jacana jacana | reverse complement strand
CCTGATTGCATCCATTCCCCTGTTTTCCTGCAGCCTCGTGCGGTGGCCCTCCAGTGAGGCCCTGCTCAGCTGGCCAGACCTCCTCAGTGACCCCTCCATCATGGGCAACACCATCCAGAAGCTGAAGAGAGGCCGGGCCAGCCGCCACCTTGGACTTGAGGCCCCACTGGCAACTGAGGAGGACAGCTTGTCGCTTGGTGTTCACCAGGGACAGCCTCGATATTTCTCTGCCTCAGGTGGGTGTTTGAGTAGCATTGCTCTGTGCCAGGCTTTGAATGCCCCACGGAAGTGCAGGAGGAGCAATCTGGTCCCTAGGAGCCCTGGCTCAGCTTTGGAGAAAGCAGAATAGCAGAGCCCACCACCATCACCGACTTAAATTTGAAGGCAGAGGGTGGGGATTTCAATCTGGGAAAGCAGAAATGCTGATGTGGATCAGTCTGAAGTGAGCAGTCACCACACTGCCAGCAGACTGGGAGTAAGAAGAGGTCTGTTCCCTTTGCAAGAACCAGCACTTCTTCACTTGTTGCAAAACCACAGTGTGTCTCTGAACTTCTATTGATGGCTGGAGAACAATAACTTGGCCTCCTATACCAGCAGTTTCATGCCAGGCTCTGCAGCCAAGCTGGGGATAGACTGGAGATAGAAGACAGGGAGGAGGGAAGGGATGCTCCATGGAGAAGGACCTCACCCTGGCCCTCCTCCTCCCCAGTTCCATACATGTGGTTGAGCCTGAGCAGTGCAGAACTGTCCCCTGGTGCAGTTTTGCATACTGTGTTCCTGCCAACGTTTTTTGTGCTCTCTCCTTCCCCAGATGAGGATCTGATCCGGCAGATCCTGGCAGATGGAGCTAGTGGCATCTCCCATTCCCAGGACCTAGGGCCATACATGAGGGCTGAAACGGATCTGATCTCAGGCCTGTAAGTATTTGGGGAGCAGAGTCCCCCACAGAGCTGGTGCCTCCTGTCCCTTGCCCTTCCACCCAGCTCTGAAGTAGCCAGTGTTGCACCAGCCAGCACTGCTGCCCCCAGACACAGGGAACTGAGCTGAGCTGGGGTTTGAGGCATTGCAAATGCTTGGGACAGCCTTGTCATGAGTCACTGTGATTCCTGCAGCATCGACAGCCAGAGCTCCCAGAGGGCAATGCCACCCTTCCAGGAGCCACCTGGAATATCCCCTTATAGCCCCAGCTGGAGATGTATCTCCAGAGCTTTGTGACTGCTGACAAAGTGCTGGGATGTGGTTTTGCTTCATCGCACTGATGGGAGGGAGAAGGGGGGTTGAATGTCTGTTGTGTTACGGTGTCCAGAGCACCCTGCTTTGGGACCTTGACCGCTGCCTAGCTGGGCTGGTGAATCACCACTGGGTAGCCACTACAAAGCAGCAGATTGAGGTGGGAGAAAGACTTTCAGCCCTCCCTCACAAGGTACAGGGCAGGGCGTCTGCATGCCTTGGGACCCTGGGACCACTTCTCTAGAAGGAAGTGCTTCCTGGTGTGGAGCTGCTGCACTGGTGTTAGTGCTGGAGTTAGTTCACCTTGGTGCCAGCCAAGAGTGGACTAACCGCAGAGCCAGCAGTGACATGGCTCACCAATATCACCCCTTTGCCTCAGCAGGTCCAGCGTTTTCGGGGAGAAGGTAGAGACTGTCATGATGCAGAAGCTGAACGACAAAGGCCAGAGCATGGCAGCTCCTCCCGGGGAAGTGAGCAGATCGGCCAAGTCAACATGGACAGGTAGCAGGGCTGTGCCAGCATCAGGGCAGGGAGGGTGGGGATGCACAGGAGGAGGGGCTGTTAGACACAGCAGCTTTTGGGAGGCACAGCAGGGTAAATAGAAAAGGAGCCTTATGAAAATCTGCTCCTCTGCTTAGGGTGTATTTGCCATTTTTCTGTCAGAGCCTGAATCTCAGTAAGCCCGGGGCCACCACTTGTGCTGTAACAGTTCTTACTGTACACCCTAGGGAAGCTGTGCTCACTGCTTTCCTGTTCACTGAGCTCTCAGCCCCGTGCTGCAGCCATCAGTCCATCAGTCCATCCATCCATCCATCCATCCATCCATCATGAGAGCGTGAGAGTCTCTGTACATAACCAGAGGGATAAGGGAGTCAAATGCCAAGGAAAGTTCAAATTGACAAACAAAGCAAAGAGAAGAGATGCTTCCTACTGGGTCATGCAGCACGACAGCCAGCCAGCTGGGCTCGCACAAGGCAGGGAGCAAGCTGTCAGGCACTGCAAGGCCTAGGTGGGGGGATGATAAGTGCCTGGATGCCCTGTGGAGCAGCTCAGCATCACTTCTCTTAGCATGAGCTCTTGGCTTCCTGGGACACAGCTTCCCTGGGGCAGGCTGCTGCATGGAAAATTGGACACAGCAGCAATCCTCTTGGGTCTGTTCAAATCCATCATTTCATCTTGGCTGATGAATGGTTGTAGTATCTTTATGCAGGCATTGATTTGCATGAAGTGGGTGAAAGAAGCTGTGCCGAGCAAGCCCTGGGGCAGGGTGGCTTGGCAGTCTGAAGGCAGGCAGGGCAACAAATCTCTGTGGCTTTTCATGAGTTTGACAGTGGCACCTCCAGCCAGGCTGGACATGCCCAATGTCCTGGGGCTCTGAGAGAAAGTAAGGAATCCATCCCACTGCCCAAATCAGGGTCCCATCTCCTGCCCACCCTCTTGTCTGCAGATGGGAGGCTGCTCTTCTGAGGCTGGCTGTGTTTCAGTGTGCTGTCCGTGCTGCTTAGTGGGAAATGTCTGAAACAGTCCCTCCAAACTCCCCCAGGACCAGTAGCTAGCTCTCTACTGGGATGAGCGGTGCACTCAGCCCTTCCTGTGCCCGTTGGGACCCTTTTGCAGTAATGTTTGTGCCTGTTTTCCCTTCTCCTTTCAGTTGCAGACCAAACATTCCGGAAGCGCTTGCTGCCACCCTGGTGCTCCTACCTAGCTCATGGTATCAGTCTGCTCCTTTTCGCCACCTCCACGGGGGTCTCTGTGTGGATCGGGGTGGGCTTTTCATCCAGCGTTGCCCTCATGTGGCTCATCTCAGGGATATTCAGTTTTCTGGCATCCTTCTTGGTCTGGGAACCCCTGAAGGTAAGGATAACACGGGTACACAAGCACGTATCTGTATATGTCTATATGTATTAGCTAAAATGAACGTCTTGTCCAGATACTAATCAAGTCATACGGGACACTGCATGGATTGAATACCCTTTCCCATCTTCATACCCATGCAGGAGGGGAAAGGATGTGCACACCAGCAGCTGTAGAAGAGGCAGGGCTGGTGGCAGTTTGTATTAGAGGTCATCTAGCTGCTCCAAGGGAGTGCTGTGGCTGCGCTGTGCTCACTGTCTGGGCTGAAAGGCCCATAGGAGCTGCTGCCCATGGTGGTTCTGGTGGCACAGCTCTCTCTCTGCAGGCTTATAGTACTACTTGCCTCCCTAGGTTGTGCTGGAAGCTCTCTATTTCTCACTGGTTGCCAAGCGCTTGCACCCAGAAGAGGATGATACTTTGGTGGAGCATCCATTTGTTGAGCATGTTTCTGAGAAGATCAGCAAAGTCCGACCCCCACAGGGGTTTGCCCTGTTCCAGGCCAAGGAGGAGGCCAGGAAGGTCAAACTGCTACACAGGATGCTGAAGGTAAGACATCTCGAGCCGAGATGTCTAGGGCAGAGGCAGAGTGCTGGCTCCAGGAGCTAAGATGGCATCCTTGTATGGGTTCTCCTAATCTGGCAGTGATCTCCTGAGCTAGAAGGTGCATGACTCCAGTTTCTGCCTCAGTTTCCCCACTTGTAAAAGACTGGCAATGACATTCATCTTCCCTGTGAAGCTCTGAGATCCAAGGTGGCTGGAAAGCAGAACCATAAGGGGGTTGATCTGGAGAAGCTGATGTGTTGGCTCCATAACTCAGGTGTTTGAGGTTAGGGCAAGGTTTGCAGTGTGGAACAGACAACAATTTGCAGAAGAATATTACTTAGCTAAGTGAAAACACTTGTGAAACGCATAACTCCCTATCTGGGAGGAGAAGTTTCAGTCTCTTTGTAGCTCATTCATGACCCTCCACACTTGTGCTGGGAAAACACAGCTGCTTTAACGGAGTCAAGTTATTTTTAACTGAGTGATCTCCCTTTACAGGGTGGAAACCCCCTGAACTATTGTATAAGTTGAGCTGCCAGCCTATAGGAGCTCTTACAGGGAGGTTGTGCAATGCATATCAGCTGAAACATGTGGTGCAGGGCTGGCCACTGTGAACAAAGATGATTGTTACAAGCCTGTGGTCTGGGTTTCATTTTAAGCTTCTTCCCATATGGAAAAAGAAAGAATAACATGCTCTGGGTCCCAATCCCGGTGCATGGCAGGCAGCAGTCAGTGGAAAGCACTGATGTGCTGCAGGGTTGGGAACCAACCCCCCTGTGCTTGGATGCAATCCCTTCCTACTCTCTGCTTGCCAGAACTTCCTCATCTACATGATGTTCTTGCTGGTGATTCTGCTCACTAACTATGGAGATGCCTCCCGCAACAGCAGGGCCTTCCTTCTGCAGAGCTCCATCAAGCAGCAGCTGGGCAGCAACGAATTCCTCCGTATCAAGAGGTAACTCCAAAGGCATTAGGAACAGGGAGGAAGAAGGTGTTGCTTTATATCAGAGAAGCTGTGCAGGGCTGCAGCAAGCAGTTGGGGAGCAGGCTGGGGCTGTTGTTGGGCTCGTGCTCCGCAGAGGTTCTTGACTCTATGGGGAGCACTGGTGCCTCTGTGGAGCTGAGCACTTGCATATGAGCACAGCATGGCGGTGAGCAGGTCCCTGTTTGTCCCTGCGATTCTGTTTCTCCCATGGAGAACAGAGGTACCTGTCGGGTTTGAGAGCTTTAATTTCTTTGGATTTTAATTATTTTGTCAGTGGGAGGGGACTGCGTGAATGATAGATGTTTATCTTTCTGTATCTGGTTAAAAGGACACAAGTTGTCTCTGTCTCCAAAATTTACAACTGTAAGGTTTAGTCATAAACAGGGTCACAAGAACCAAAAATAACATGTAGTATAAATACAGAGTCCTTGCTCTGCACATATGGTTTAACTAGATGAAAGTTTCCCAGCTGAGTTTCCGCACAGCTGCAAGCTCCCGGCAGCCCAGCCTGGCATGGGAATGGCTGCCTGGGATTAACAGGGTCTTTGTACTCAGCTCACTGCAGACCCCTGTATTCTTCTGTGCAAGTAAGTGCGGCTTGTCCCTGCCATGCAAAGTCACAGAAGCTTTGATTCACCACAATATAAATCAGGAATTATTCCAGTGAACTCAGTGGAGTTCCTGGGGTGAAGGTGGGGCAGAGCAGAATCTGGTACTGAGTGTCCTCTCTTTTCCACCGTGCTGCCACAGACCCACTGCTCTGATCCTCACCTGGGTGCCAAGTGGATTCAATTGCCTTTAGGTCTCACATGTCAAATAAACATTCTCCTGACCCCATCCCAGCTCTGGGAATGGATGGAAATGCTGCCTCTGCCTGCAGCCATGCACCCGGGAGGAGAGTAGCCCAGGTTAGCTCTCCAAAACCCAGTCCCTTCCCTCCAGGTGACACACAGGTAGTAATGGGTGAGACATGCAGAGACAGTCGTAGCAGAGCTGCCCCCAAAACTACCTCTCACGCCTTTTCTCCGTTGCAGGTCGGATCAGTTCTGGGTCTGGATGTCACAGGTTTTCCTTCCTTATCTCTATAACAACCAGTCGGGTCAGGAGAGCTACAGCACCACGCTGGGGACAGCCCGGCTGCGCCAGCTCAGGCTGCAGGAAGGTAGGCGGGCAAGGGACCATAGCTCTGCTCTTGTGGGGTGGGTGGTGACATTCCTGGAAGGATGAAATGGCTAGGTCTGGATGCAGCAGGGGCTAAATAAAGCAAGGTAGAGCTTACAGAGGACAGTGTTTCTTGGCAGCATCTCGTTCTGCTCCTGCAGAGATGAACTGGGGTAGTTGATCATGGGGCTTTACGCAAATGAGGGAGGTCAGCTTTATTTCCAGAGGTGTGACTGAGGAGGTGGAGGAGGCTTGGGAAGAAGGGAGATGCTAAGTGTGAAAGCTCAGCTGTGTGCCCCAGTGCTGTTTGGCCACGTTGTTCTCCCCGTGGGATGACAGTGTTGGTCTCATTCCAGCCGAGTGCCAGCACAGTGCCCAGGATGTCCTTCACAGCATGGGCACAGCTGCCAGGAGGAACTGTACCGACTCACACAGCTTTTCCACCATGGACTACGCAGCTGGCTGGGAAAGGGCAACTGTGAACATGACAGCTGCGTGGTCCTACTCGCCACCTGACCTGACGGGGTAAGTTGCTGACCAACCTGCATCTACACCCCCAGCTCCATCTACCAAAGACATTGCATCTTACATTTGATTCAGTGCCTAGGGTGGTTCCCAGCCTTTGAGCCTGGCAAAGTGCAAATAAACACAGAAAAGCCAAAGGTGTTCTCTGAACCTGTCCACACTGGCAATGTGAATGGTGGGAAGCATGTTTTTGCCTCTCACCCAGCCTCCCTGGAGATGTGTGGACCTTCAGCTTCATCTTGAGCTCTCTGGCCAACAGCGTAGTGCTGTTCTCAGGGGCCCAGGGGCAGAGGGTTCAGCTCTTCAGTTTCAAGGGCAGAGACAAGCTGTAGAACAAGGTAACCCAGTCACCCACAGAGCAGCACTAGCTTTCTGTTAAAGTGGGCTATGGGAGACTGGCCTTTACCAGTATACTGGACCATCGCTGTTGGTTTCTGCTCTGGTTTGTTCCTGGATGTGACTTCATTGAAGTCTGGGGCACCACAGGGGCTGGAGCTGTTCTGAGGTTAGTAACACTGAGATGGATCAATGGACTTCTGTAATTTGTGTTGTGAAATAAATAATGAGGCAGCTGTCGCCCTTGGATGTACAGCACAGGGGTCCTTACCAGCTCCTGGTCTGCCATCTGGGAGAGGATACCAGTGGCTGCTCTGTCCTCCATCTCTCACCCTATGGCTCCTCTTCCTCTGCAGGGTCTGGTACTGGGGTTACATCTCTTTCTACGACAGCAGCGGTTATGTCCAGGAGCTGGGGTCTTCCCTAGAGGAAAGCAGGGCTCAGCTGAATTTCCTTCAGCAGCACACTTGGATTGACAACATGTAAGTGTGGCAGGGATGAAAGAAACATTCTCCTGTCCCTCTGTTTTTTAAAGGGTGCTGCTGGGGTGTCATGGCAGGGAGAGGGTCTGTGATCCTACAAAACACTGACACCAAAGTCCAGGGCTGGTGTTCTCCAAGTGCCTTGAGCTGCTCTTCTCCCCTCCACAGGAGTCAGGCAGTCTTTGTGGAGCTGATGCAGTATAACCCCAGCGTGGACCTGCATGCTGCCATCACCCTCCAGCTGGAGTTCCTGGGGGCTGGCCAGGCCATCGCCACAGTCACCATCAGCCCTTTCCCACTGCTGCGGCTCAGCGGGGGTGTCACACTGCAGCTTCTCATGATGGTCAGTGGTACTGCTACTCCTCTGCCTTCCTCTTCCCTCTCGGTCACTGCACAGACAGCTCTGAGGAACCACTGCCTGGGCTTCTGGAAGGGCAGCATTAGTCACTGTGGATTAAAGCTCCACTGCCTGAGGCCACTTGTCCCCATCCCTGTCACCACTCTGCTTCCAGACCTGGATAGCACACAGAAAACATCCCTGTCGCCACTGAGAGGAAGGAGAGTCCTCCTCTCTGGCAGCATTTCTTGGTCTTGTCTCAGTCTTTTTGCTTCTTTGAACTTACACCTGTCACTGGGGGAACTTGAGGCTGTGTTCTTCTGTCATTAGTGAGGACATCAGCCAGCTGAGCCATGTCCCAGGAGACCTGCCTGGGGCCTCTTCCCCTGGGTACTGCTACCCTGCCACAAGTGCATTGGATGTGGTTTGGGGAGCTTCACTGCTAGGGCAGGAGGGAGAGGGACACTGAGGGAGTGAGGAAGGCATGAAGGGACTCAAGGGTGTGCTCCACCTGTAACCTGGCAGAACTGGGCCTAGTACATGGGACTTTTGCTGTCCTGGGATGCTGCAGGGTCTCCTGCTGCAACAAAGTAGTCCAAGCATTGCCCTTTCCCTCCCTGGTAACTCCTCTGTTCCTCCCCCAGGTCTTCCTCATGATGTTTGTGGTCTACTTTGTGGTGTCTGAGTCCCTGTCCATCAAGAAGGAAGGCAAAGCTTACTTTACCTTGTGGGGCAACTACGGCCAGTGGGTCTTCATCCTCCTTACCACCTGCACTGTGGTGGTGCACCTCAGCCAAGCCACCCTTGCTGACCAGCAGTGGCTCAAGTACCTCAACAACCGCAAGGGTTTCACCAACTTCTACCAGGTGGCCTTTCTCAACACCGTCTTCAGCACCTTGGCTGCATCCCTCCTCTTCCTCCTGACTGTTCAGGTATGGAGAGGGTTAGGTGGGAGCAGCATGTGGGTAGGAATGTGTGCTTTGGTCCTGCTGTGCCAACTTGTCATCTGTACACAGTCCCATGGCAGGGACAGCAAATGGCCCTAAAGTAAAATCAAACACAAGGCTGTGGTCCTGCTGTGCCAGGCACTGATCAAAAGCAGTGGGTCTGCTGCCACATCCAGGCTGCTGCAGGACAGGGGTGGTGGGCAGTGATGCCACAAGCACCTCTGCTGTAGCACTTTGGGTCTCCAAAACCTCTGAGCCCTCAATTCCCTTGAGGAATTCATCCTAAAATGTGGTTGTTGGTATGATGCAAGGCCCCCGTTGACCAGGATGTCTGCTCTGCCAAAGTTTGTGTGTCTCAGGCTTGTAGAGATGTTTCAAAGCCCCTCCCAGGGCTGGAAGGATCTTAGAATGGGCCCATGTTGTGACACCGTCCTCTCTCTTGGTCCTAGGCTGCCCAGCAGCTGCGGTTTGTCAGGCAGTGGTCTGTGTTTGGGAAGACCTTTCAGAAGTCTGTGAAGGAGCTGACTGCTGCAGGGCTGGCATTCACTGTCCTCATCCTGGCCTACGCTCAGCTCGGCTTCCTGGTAACTACCTGCTGTCCCCTCCTCGCCTTGTGGAGTGGCTGGTTGTCAGCACGGGCTGCCCAGAGTCATGTTGCCCCTCAATCCCATGCCGTGACACTGAGTGAAGCCCAGCAGGTCCTCTGGGTGCTCCAGTGCCCAGCCTGTGCTGGGGGAGCTCTGTCTGCCACAGGCCAGGTGGCTTTGGCCAGGAGCTGTGTCTGTGGCCTGTCCCTGTCCCGGCCGATTTATGGACCACTCCTTAGGGTTCACACTTTCCAAGGTGTGGTAGTGAGAGTGGGGGTCAAGGGAACATTTTGCCCCTGATCCTTTCTCATTACACCTCCAATGTCCCCTTTACAGCTCTTCTCCTCCTCCTCGGAGTCCTTCCACAGCGTTGGGAGCAGCCTCCTGTTGCTTTTCGCCATGCTGCGGGGCAGCGTGAACCTCCGCCCGCCCGAGTCCTCGGGCCTCTACTACCTGTTCTGCACCAGCTACATCATCCTGGAGGCATGGGTCGTGCTGCGGCTCTTCACCGTGGTGCTTATCTACAGCTACCGGGAGATGCACTTCGAGCTGTACCGTCCTGCCTTCGAGCCCCAGGACTACGAGATGGTGGAGCTCTTTGTGCGCAGGCTGAAAATGTGGATGGGCTTCAGCAAAGCCAAGGAGGTGAGTGCAGCCTGGGAGCCTCTTGAAGAAGGGGCCTGGTAGCAAGCAGTAGGCTGCAGACATTGGCAGAGAAGCAATGTCCACCATCCTCAGCCTTCCTTTGCCTCTGGCTACTTCCCACTGCTGTTCACAGTCAGGTTCCTCTGGCAGGTGAGGGCTGGAGCAGCGGCTGTTCCTGGAGCTCCAAGAGCTGGATTAGTGATGGAACATTGTATGGGCATCTGCTGCCAGTTCTCAGTCTTACAGTTCCACATGTTTTCATCTGGGTTCTGTCCCCAGGTCCGTGCTGTGGCCCGACCCACCAAGAATGGCTGGGAGCAGCACTGGGGCTGTCTGGAGCAGGACAGAGTGTCACAGCACAGTGTTCCCAATCACCAGCTCATGAAATAACTCTACCCCCTTCTTCCCTTCCAGTTCCGGCACAAGGTGAGGTTCGAAGGGATGGAGCCATTGCCATCCCGAGACTCCAGTGACTCCAAGTCCTTCCGTGGCCCCACTCCCAGTGCTGCTTCTGATAGCTCCAGGGCTTCCACCTCCTCCAGCCAGCTGGATGGGCTGAGCCTCGTGCTGAGCACTCGGGACAGCCTGGAAGTGGATGCTGACATTCAGCGCCTCCTTTCCCTCTTTGAGATGCTGCTCACCCAGTTTGACCGGGTCAACCAGGTGATGGAGGACGTCTACCGGATTGAGCACCAGCTGGAGGGTTCTCAGAGCCGCCGCTCCAGGAGGAGGTCCACCCAAGTGGCGGAGGATGTCCTGAGCAGGTACTGCGAAGGCAGCACAGGGCAGGGGACCTCACCTGAGATCTTCTCTGACACAGACCTGCAGCCCCCACGGGATGCCCCGCTGAACCCCCACTCTCCTGCTGCCCCACCGGGCAGCAGGGGCTCTGTGCCCAGCCGGCTCCTTCGAGCCAGCAGAGGCATCAGCATGGCAGCTTCCGTGCTGCCCACACACAAACCCTACACTGCTGGAGCTCCAACGGTGAAGAAGAAACGGCCTCTCCGGGCCAAGAACAGGGTGCACCCCACTGTCAAATAAGAGTGCCTGCCGAGGAGCAATGCCCTCAGAGGGCAGAGAGCACCTAGGAAGGGGGTTGCAAAGAGTGGGCTGCACCTGCCATGCAGTCCCAGAGCCTCAGGAGCTGCTGCTTCTGAAAGCTCTCACCACAGTGGCTGTGCCTGCTGGGTTGCATGGGGCCACTGTCTGCAATGGGAGGCTGGCACAGCCACCGTCCTCCAAGGACCTGACTGTTCCCACCGGGTGGGCCAACGTCCTTACTGCTGCTTCCCAGCACTAAGGGTTGGCTGGAGAAGGCTGAGCCTTTCCCTTGGGGACCACTGGGGAAGGGTGCATGGGGTACAGGCAGCCTGCAGAAAATCCCTCTTAGGGGGTAGGGCAGTATTAAAAAAGCATTTATTTTGCTAAATCTGCAAACAGCTGCATATGGCAACTGTCACACGGACACTTTACTGGGGACTGGCACAGGGTGACCAGTACAAGGCTTGCCTCCCTTCCCTGCTGGCTGTGCCAGATGGGAAGGGGGAGAGGAGAGCCCCAGGCCTTGAAGGTTTGAACTGAGTCTTGGATTTTGTTGACCACACACACTGTGGAGGAAAGCTACAGGTTTCAAGAAGATATTTAACCATTTTATATATATTATTTTTTTTAAGCATAAATATATAGAGATAAATGATATCTACACCCAGATCAGTTAATTTCCAGTATTGGCTATTTTTATCCTCCAGAAATTGGTACTATTGCCTGTATTTAAAAGACACCCAATATTTAAAACAAATGACGTTGCAGGCTGCAGCAAGCTGCCAGCCCCCGCTACCCAGCCGGGCTCGGAGGGGATCAGGAGCTGCTCTCAGCCCTCTCCGAGCGTGGGGTTGCCAAGGTGCTGGCTTCGCTGCGGTTCCCCCACCCACCCCTTGCCCCCCGGCGCTCGCCCCCCGGCATGGTGGCCCACGGGGCGCGGGCGCTGCCGCCTGCTTGGCTTTTCTAATCCAAGGAATGTATTGACCTAAGTATATGTCTTTTTCTTTTTGGTTTACTTGTTTGTACGTACTGCCCAGCACTTTAAACAATGCTTTCCTCGGCTAACAATGACACAGGCGACATAACAAGAATGGGATAATATATCACAAAAGCAGTATTTTTGTGTGTTTGTTTAAATCCATAAGCTGAAATGAGCTGACGAAGTGAAGGCAGCCCCCAGCACACCCCCAGCTGTGCCGGCACCTCCTGGCACCTTCCCCACCAGAAGCACAAAGGCGTTGGGGGGCGGCGGGGGGCAGGTAAAGCCCTAACGGAGCTTTTGTCGGGGTCCCGGCCACCCCGCAGCCCTCCCCCTGGCCCCGGGACTCGCCATGTGCTGGGCTACAGCTGGCCTGTGTTCGCCGTGCCCGGCCGGGGAGCAGGGGGGGGGCTGCTGTGCCCCATGTCCCCAGCGCAGGGGCTGCTGAGCAGCGGCCGATTCACTTCGTCATCCCCATTTCACGTTATGTATATTGTAAGTAATTTATACGGTTTGGTTCCTGTTTTTCAAAATGTATATATTTTTGTATGTTTGCTATATTTTCATAGCATCGGTAACGTGTTTGAAACATGTAGATAGGATCAGAATACTATTGTCAGAGTTATTTAAAGGATGTATTAAGTGCTTCTTCCTGGGAATGTCCCGTGTATATAAGTATTGGGTGTCTGTGTGCGTGTGGCGCGTGTGCTCTCCTCCCCGCCGAGGGTCGGCCAGGCTGGCTCTGGGCCATGGCTGCAGGTGGAGTGGAGCGGGGCAGGAGAGGGCTTGGTGTGTTCCCAGAACCTGCTCCCTGCTTCGGGAGCGTGAGAGGGGATGAAGGGAAGCCTTAGGCAGCGAGAAAAGGCGGGCAAGTGCTGTAGGGGAGGGTGCCTCAGGTTAGATGCATCTTGCCTCTCATGCTGGTGAGTCCAGAAGCATCTTTCATGTGCCCGGGAGGGGGACACCTTTCCAGGCAGAGAGAGGGATCTTCTCAGACACTTCCATTGCTAATCCCATCGCCTTCTGAGTCTCGCCATCCAGCTCCCAACGCCGCTGCCACACTCTGTTAGATAATTTTAAGGAAGGTTTAGTTCCAGCTGTCCACAAGCTTCCTTGGCTCCTGGCGCCCACCCAGGTCCCTTACGGGTGACTGAAGGAGGACTCGGGAGTGCTCTTTGTGGTGGCTCTGTGACTGGTGTATGTTACCTTTGGAAAACTCAGTTGACACAAAGGGCAAATTGTGTGGAAAGGTTGCAGAAGGCTGTGGGCAGGAGAAAACAAGTGTGCTGTAGCTTGAGGGTGACTTGAAGTGAGGTGGTGATCTGTCACTGTAGAGGTTGTTGGAAGAGTGGATTGTGCAGAGGGAAGTGAAGTGCAGAGAAGAGAAAATCACTAATAGTAACCACAAAGCTTTTGTTGGGGGAAGAAAGGGCAGGATGAGGAGGCTATGACAGAGAAGTGCCTGGATTTCAGGAGCAGTAGTTGGAGATGGAGGACTCTAGCGTGGAGGCAGCAGGTGCTTGGAGCAGGTAGAACCATCAGTGAGGTCCCCAGGGCCAGCTGCGGGGCTGGTGGCTGTAGGCTTTGTGCACTGTGCAGATATGATTTTCCTATTACTTTTACAAACAGCTCCATTTTCCCCACAGCTCTTCTGGTAGCTCAAACTCTGTTTCAAGCCAGAAATCTAAAACTATTGGCCTTGTATTTTTTGGTTCCTTTCACTTACCCAAGCAGCACAGCCATAGGTTCAGGCCCATGACTTTTTTTGGCACTGGACACAATGCTGCAAAACGTGTCCCAACCCCCCCAAGGCTGTAGAAGGAGCAGCTGTGGGACGTACCAGGATCCCTGTGCTGTGGCCCTGCAGCACCAGTACCGGCGCTGGGAACATCTCTGCAGCCACATCCAGCTCCCATGCATCCTCCCCGTGGCCAAGAAGGATATAGTTATAAAGCAAAGTCCTGTTGGGTGAGATAAGCATGGGCCCTGGGTGAAGCTCAGGAACTCTCTTCTACTTCTGTCCATAAAGCCAAAGCTTCTGCCTCTTTGGCTGCTCCTCAGAAGGAAAGGGTCTGGAGAAGGAGTTAGTTGCATAAACAGCAACTGCCCACGAGGACAAAAGCAAGTTGCTCATTTCTCTGTGCATAAGCACACAGGAATTTTTTTGGCCACGAGAGAGATGGAAAAAGGAGCGTAACTGCAGGAAAGCACTCGCTGGCATGTGCTGCTGGGTGGGCCACCAGCTCCGGGGCTCTTTAGGGGTCTTACTTGGGAGATATCCTAAGCACAACTGCACCACACCAGCCACTTCTAACCTACAGCTCTACCCATGGCTGCATCTGGGCATCCCTTTTGTGCTGCAGTGGGAATGTGCGCAGATCCAACCACCTCTGAGTAAGCAAAATGAACCAAGCCGGTCTTGGAAAGCTCTTGCGTCTTCAAAAGCCAAAAACAGTCATTTTAAGAGCTAAAATCGTTCAGTTTAAGAGCTAAAAAGGGTCAGTTCTCATCCCTTCCCCACCCCCCCCAGCTCGAGTGTGCTCATTGCAAAGAGGCTGTTAGTAGGAGTTGAGTGCAGGAAGGAGAGCCCGAGGCGAGCAGGGAGGATGCCCAGAACAGCCATTAATAAGCTAACGGGATGCTCCCCGAGTGAAACGTCAGGATTTGTTTGTTCCCAAGTGCCTGTTTCTTACCCAGCGTGCTCTCTGCGTGTGTGTGAGTGTGAGAGTGTGACTCACCAAGTGCTTCCTCTAATCAAAGAGGAGCAGAAACAGGAGAAGACAGCTGCCCTACTTCTTTCCTTCACTTGAAGTATGGAGAGCAGCTCTGGAACCCACGCTTTTGTTGCTTGAAAAGCCAAACACCTCCACGAAAGCCCACGGGGTGCAATGGGCACCACTCCCAGCTTCCAAGTGATCCCAGTTCTCAGCGCAGCATTTACCTGTCCACACTACAGTGATGCTCCCGGGGCTCCGGCCCTGTCCCAGCAAAGGGACCACAGCTCTGTGCATTGGGCTGCAGCCAGGGTTTCCAGTCACACCCTCAACAGGGAGAAACTTGATGTGCAGCCCATGCCAATAAATACTCCTGAATGTATATTTCTGTGTTCGTAGTCACCCAGAGATGGTTTCTTATTTATTGCCTTAAGTCTCACAAAGATGCAACAGTATCANAAGATGTTTGTGATCAATATGCCAACTGTCACTGGCTGGTCAGCGTTTCACTGCAAACAAAAGTATCGTATTTTGTAACTGTGGGGATGTTTCTTAAAAAAATGACAAGGTCAAATAAAAGCTGACTGCTACCACCCGGCTCTGCCGCTTCTGTCACACTCACTCCAGCTCCCAGCCACAGCTCAGACACAGCCCAGGGGCCAAGCGGCGTTGCCAGAGCTCCTCCAGAGACATTCCTCCCCCCCAACCCCACTGTCACCTTCTTTGTCTGCAACCGGACTCGTAATTAAGGTGTCCAGCCCAATACCAGACACCTTCTTATAACCGCCAGCCTATTAGCTGTAATTAACAGCTTCAGCCTGTGGGTGAAGGGCTAAAGGCAACCCAGCCAAGGCATCCAACCAAGACCCAACCCACGCACAGCCCCAGGCTGCCAATACGCAAACACCCCTAGGAGCAGTCACAGAAGTGCCTGCTGGAGGATAGAGGCAGGTGTCACACGACGTCCAGTGCTTTTGAGGTGAAATACAAGCGCTTCGGCTCAGGGAAAGGAGGAAGGCACTTACCCTCTCATGAAACACAGCTTGACTCTTCCCAGGCCAGCAAGAACACACCGACCATACAACTATTTTATTTCCTTTGTGACTTATAAACACTCAAAACACAACATGGACTTAGCGTTCCCAAACAGCCCCGAACAAGCTCGACAGCATCTCTACTGTCCTCTCCCCTGTCACTTCACAGTTGTGTGTGCAGAGTGCACGTGCCTTCACCCCTGTGGCAGGGTGCCGGTAAGTGAAGCGCTGCACTCCCCCCATTATTTACAAAGCAGGAGATAAAGTACTCACAGTATAGTCCAGCTTACACTGGTTTCTCCCAGTTTGGAAGTGTAGTGTGTGATGAGCATCCTACCACAAGATGGGCTACCTAATCCCCTTCCACCTGTACACACATGTGCTGAAAGGCCCGCTCAGGAACTGCTGAGGGCCCAGCAGGGGGGACTCTCACTCTGCGTTAGTGCAACAGGCAACACTCAGCCAGAGAGGATGCCCCAGTATATGGCAGCAGTCCTTCCACAAGGGATTTACTGGGCACCCAGGGGAGGACAGGAGTCAGCCCCAGCATCGCTGCGACCTGAGGAAGTTCTGCAGCCGACCCCAGAAGCCAGGTCTGGCCCCTGGCTAAACTCTGCCAGTCAGCCCAGTGGGTCAGACTCCATCCCAAGCAATTTATGGCCCAGCTCCTGCCCTCCTGCTGCTCCAGCGATTAGCATCCACCTCCCTGGTCTGAGTTACTGCCGAGAGCAAAACTGTTTCTGCTGAATGAGGGGAGGTTTGCCGTGAATCTCTCAAAATGGAGACAAATCCTTGGGAACTGAAGCAGCAGGTTTGGCAGGTCACGTGAGACCCCAAATTGCCTCTTACCAGAGCTGGCGGCAGAACAAGTCTGAGCACCTGAAGAGTTCAGGTGCTGAGAGGCACCAAGGCCTGGAGAGGAGAGCTGGGATTCCGGGGTGCTTAGAAATAGCGAGTGGATCTTCGATACTTCATTCCTAACAAAGTTGACAGAATTCCCACAATTCCTGCACCTGCCAACTACATGATGAACTGCAGAATATCCCACTTCCACCAGAATATCTGCTTCCACCAGACCCAGTGTGGAAGGAGTCCAAAGAAAGGTTCTGCAAGAAAGTTCCCATCAGAGATGGAAGCCTTGAAATAGCTCAAACCAAATAAAAACAAGATAGGTAGAGTTGGTCCTTTCTTGGAGCATCTGCTGGGGGTAGTGTCCTTGTCAGACAACAGCGGCTGAGATAGATGGAGAAACGTTCAAGCCTCCCAGTGTGGTTCAATGCCAAGTCCACATGCAAACATCATGGCCACACTGTGCCTGCCAAACCCTCTCCTCACTGTCCATGCAGCCCCTGGGGGTCCACATGCAGGTAAAACGCTTCCACAGTCCCAGAACAGACACAGCAACCCACCAGCATCTACACAAACTCCGTGAAGTCATCCACCGAGGAGATGAGCCGCTTTCTCTGTCCGGTCTCGTAGGTGGGTGGAGGGTCCTGAGGGATCTGGGGAGGGGTCTTTGCCGGAGCAGACGGATGCATCTGCAGGGGGAGGCCAGGGGTCTGGTACTGGGTTTCTTCACGTAGCTAAAAGTCAAACCAAAACAGATGAGCTCCACTCTCTGAAACTCTGATCAGGAGGCAGGCTGATCAGGACAGCTTTGTCCCACCACCCCTAGAACGGCACCATGTGGGTGCAGCTCCACGTTCCCAAAATCCCTTTGCCACCGACAAAGCTGTTCAGAAGCTCACAAGTCCAGGCCTACATCACTACACTGGCCACTCCCACAAGAGCTGGGTTCTAACCTTTGTATACATATTCCTCCTCTTCCTCAGCAAGTCTTGACAGCTGATTTTACATGCCCCATTTGTAATAAGACTGTCCCTCAGGTAGAGGCCAGTTCTGAACACTAAGAGCAGACAGCTCTACTCACCCGGTGCCTTAACCTCTTGATATGACGTAGCCTGGCAATCCATTTGGATGGGTAGGTGTCAGTAGGGTTTGATCGACTGTGATGAACCTGGGAAGCCATCTGGTTTGGGAAGGGCGGGGAGGAGCACAGAAAGAGAGGAGGCACATGAACATAACCATGACAACAACATTAATAGAAGGTTTCAGTACAGTTTGACAGCGAAACACAGCTCTAAGCTATAACTGTTCACATGCTACCTTGGATTTAAAGGTTGACAAATAACTGAAGCAGAAAGTTTATTTATTTGCTTTCAAGCCCTGCTCATTTCCTTGGAAGCTGGTGATGGACCAAGAGAGCAGCTGAAAGGCAGAGAGTCTCTGGCAGCTCAGAGGTACTCACGTTAGCGTGCAGGGCCATCTGACGGGCTACAAACGGCAGGTTCTTATCAGAGATGATCTTGGCGACACTGGTGTCCACGAGACCCTCCATGTCTTGGTTTTAAAGGAAGAAGAAATAAATTCTTGTAAAACAGGTAAGAACAAGGCAAAAATGGTGGAACACTGGAACAAGTTGCTCAGGGAGATGGTTGAGGCCCCTTCCCTGGAGATATTCAAGGGGAAGCTCGACAAGGCCCTGGGCGACCTGGTCTAGTTGAGGGTGACACTGCTGACTGCGGGGAGGCTGGACTAGATGACCCTAGGGTCCCTTCTGGCCTGGACCATTCTATGGTTCTATGAAAAGTTACCAGTAACTAAATGGACAAGTAATATAAACCACCACAGCATCTCAGCAGTTCCCACCAAGCTGTACAGCTCCAGATGTAATAGAACTTGCACTGCAACGTAACACAACTGGCTCAAATTCTGGCTGGGGTCTTTATCAGGGGAACCAAAGAGTGAGCAAAAACACCCCTCAAGTGCCCCTTTGGTAAGAGGAAAGCAGAGGCCTCTGCAGATCACTGCACCAGCGCTGCTGAATTCACACAGAGTCACAGCCAGTTTCCAAATATCAGGGCCTCCAGTGATTGGAAGGACAGCAGTGGTTGGAAGGACAGCAGTGGACCTCCACCATGTATCTCCTCCTGTATTCCCAAGCCACTGCTGGAGGGACCTGCTGTCCTCTGCTGGCACTATGTCTTAAGCTTGAAGATATTATGAGTGGTACAATGGGAAGATACATCTTATCTTGGGGAAGACAGAGGAACAGGACATACCCAGACACAGCCAGGCAGCAAACTGGTCTCAGAGTGTTTCTCCTGAAGTTTTTACTTTCACAACACAAAGCCACTACAAAATGAGGCAGTTATGGCACCACCAACACAGGAAACTCTGGAAACAAAAGCTGCAGGGACTCCTACCTTTCCGACACTGCAGTGTCACCAGGTTACAGTCATAGTCGAGTGGTGTGATGATAACGTGCACAAAATTGAACTGGCCCTAATGAGAAACAATAAGAGTCATACACATTTTCCTGGCAGCCATCATGGCTCTTTGTGAGCGTCACAATCTCACACGTGTGAAGGCACCACAGCAAATAACCTCCATTCCTGATCTCAACACCGTTTGCCGAGAAAACACACACCAGATTAAGGCTTTACAAACAGCCATGTGCCTTCTTCTAACAAACCCACCAGTAAAATCTTCTACCTTTATTGTTCCCAGTTTAAAGTCTTCTCCAGAGTCATTGTAAACAATGGAAACAAAATCATTGCCAAGGTGCCTTTTCTTGTCGCAGCGATATTTGTCCAAATCCTTTGTGGGCATCAGAGTAGCAATGTGGAAAATGGCTGAGGAGGAAACAGAAGACCCCTTAGGTTTGCCTGGGTAACTGGTGCTACGGGCAGCACTTCCCCGACTGAGCTCTGCAGAGACCCGGGCAAACAATTAGCAGAGTGGTGGACAACAGGATGACCGTGAGCCAGCAATGTGCCCTCGTGGCCAAGAAGGCAAATGGCATCCTGGGGAGCATCAGGAAAGGTGTGACCAGCAGGTAGAGGGAGGTCATCCTCCCCCTCTACTCTGCCCTGGTGAGGTCCCATCTGGATACTGTGTTCAGTTCTGGACTCCCCAGTTCAGGAAGGACAGGGAACTACTGGAGAGGGTACAGCAGAAGCTACAAAGATGATTAGGGGCATAGAACATCTCTCTCATGAGGAAAGGCTGAGGGACTTGGGTCTTTTTAGTCTGGAGAAGAGAAGGCTGAGGGGGGGATCTGATCAACACCTATACATACTTAAAGGGTGAGGCCAGTCTTTTTTCAGTGGTGCCCACTGACAGGACAAGAGGTAACAGGCACAAACTCAAACATAAGAAGTTCCACCTAAACGTGAGGAGAAGCTTCTTTCTTGTGAAGGTGGCCAGAGAGATGGTGGAGTCTCCATCTCTGAAGACATTCAAAACCGAATTGGACACGTTCCTGTGCAACCTGCTCTAGGTGGACCTGCTTTGGCAGGGTGGTTGGACTGGGACTGGATGATCTCCAGTGGTCCCTTCCAACCCCAGATCATTCTGTGATTCGGTGAGTTTTGACATGTACACCTCACCCTCAATTAACAACCTTCATAGAAGCTGAGGAACAAAGAGCTTGTTCTACAACCCTCTACATCCAACATATCAACCTCCAGCACACTACTTTAAAAGTGGTGGGATCATAATTTTTTTCTTAAATAAGGCAAGTATGCACCTCTCCTAGACTTTAACACACAGTTTGCAGAGATACCAGAGTGAGAATGGGAGAAGAACAGAGCCCCATGTCATCTTTACTACATCACTGGGAAGGAAACAGCTTGTAGAAGGCAGGCCAGTCTTAAGATGAGAAAAGACCACCATCCTTCTACTTCCAACTTCTGGAGCCACCTTACCTTGCATAATGTCATCGTGCCAACAGTAGGTGAACTGTCCATCTTCTCCACACACGTCCAGGCCACCAAGGTAAATTTTATCTGGCTGACAGTCTTTGAGCTCGATGAGCTTCCCTAAGCCAGTCAGGAACTCTGTGTAGCGATAGGATCCATGTTCATTCGACAGAATTGCTATTTCATTGTTGCTCTAGGAAATAAGAACATGGGAATCCCACACTGAGAGCACTCAATCAGCACCAGTGATTAGGTTATTACCTTCCCAGAAGGGCTTCACACAGGTACTGATTTTTAGTGTTAGAAACTAAGGAAAAACAAGGCTACCACAGGAACAGGACAAATCTCACAGCTGCAGCAGAGGTGCCTGGCCTTCTGTTGAGAAGTAGCCATTGAAGGATGGATTGGTGGATCTGCCCACAACTCACCTGGCCTTCTCCAACATAGAGCACTGCTATCTTGTGTGTGTCATACGAAGGAATTTGATCCAGGAGCTGCACCGATCTTTCAAATGTCTGCAATGAAAACATTGGTCACATCTGCAAAAATTTATCTCCAGACACCCACTGCCCTCCCTAAAATCCCTTCAGGACAACGACACCACAACAAGAGCACAGATTCCTGGCCTTCCCTAGTGTCTTCCTTGATGAGGGCTGCCCTACTCTGTTCTGCAAGGGGAACAAGGTACAGAGCAGCGCCATGTGGCACCTTTCTCCACACTTTATTGGTTTTATAGTTCAGAGGAGATTCACCTGGCAAACTGGGTGCGTTAGATGCACCTGCCATTACAATTTAAGCTCCAGGCATGAAAAATCATCATGTCTCTTACTCTGAAGAACATTTTTAGCACAAGGCATCACCTCACCTCACTTGGGCTCCCTACTGCCTGATCACCCCAAACTAAAGCGAGGGGAAACTAACAGGTCTGTGGTGCTCAGGTCAAAAGAACAGTGTTCCAGCACTGTTTCTCCAAGAATTTTATTACTAATTTCTCATATGACCATAGACAGCTTCTTGGCCAGTCCTGGTTATGTGGAGGGCTGACAGGTTTGTCTAAGGATGTTCTGCCAGTATCACCTACTGCTCAGTCTTCATCCTGCTCTCCTCATACCAGCAAAGCCCAAAACTCCAGAAATCATCCTGCTTTCTGGCTGGGATTTTGAAACACCACCAGCAAAATCTCCTAGTATCTCAAATTCAATCCAGAGCCATAAAGCAGGAGCCACCAGGACTGGGGAACAGAAAATCTTCCACCCATGGTGCTGCTGGTAGGAACCACCTTTAAATTGCACCATCTAAGCTGGACATGGCCCACCATCATTTATATTCCAAGAAAAAAGAATGATGTTAGAAAAAAACAAAACCATCCTTGCCTACCTCATTTGGCAACAAAAGGGGCTTGTTGTTTTCATCACCAAAGAACGGGGAGTGGTACAACTGTAAAAACACGAAGCTGAGGGAGAGAGAGGGGGGGGGAAACGTCCTGTTACCATAAAAATGAAGTCCCTTTTCAAACCTGTGGTGTGAAAGAACATTATGTACAGAAAGGCAGCAATTATAATGCTTCAGAGAGTATTACTCATCTGCTAGAGACACTTCAGGCTCCCAGACTACCTGCAGCTGGTAACAGACCCCTGTCATCAGGTCCAACAGTTATGTCAGACAGTGGCAGCCACACAAATTCTCCGCTCAAAAGGCGATCCACACCCTGAGCGGAGGAGCAGGAACGTGCTCCTGCCTCACAGCTACAGGGGGGGTTTCTAGGCTCAAATATAAATAACTTTACAGACATTTGCATTTTACCTGCCCTTAGTAAGATGAAGATTGTCTCATAAAGCAATTTGGGGCAACTACCGATATCTAAAGTTCAAAAAGCAAATGATACAGCCCCTTCTTTTCCTTTTTCGTAGTATTTCGCAGATTATGTTTCATGAAACGCACAAGTAGTAACTGATTCTTTTCTCAGCAAAATTAACTCTAGGTGACCCGCATTCATGCCCTACATGCATGAATCCTAAATTAAGATAGATTAGGACCCTAAATTAGGACAGATTAAGAACATGGGGAAACTATTTATCTATTTCTTTCACCGTTTAAGAGATCCTTTTCCTAAGTCACAAACTTAATTTGGTGGTAGTGGGTTCACCAAGCCTCTGTTAGCCCCTGAAAAAAACAGGTAGTTAGATATTGTTTTGTAGGTCCCACAAAACCAGCAGCCCACTTTGAATGAATCCAGCCATGGCTACAGCAATTCTGAGCTCAGCATTTCCAACTTCAGATAAGCCCCTCCACCCACCTTGGGTTTATCCCGGGTACTTTCTCAGCACTGGAGGCCGCTGTTCTGCTCTTGAAGGCATCTCTCTCGATCCTTTTTCCCCTCCTTGATGGGGCTGAATCAGAGATGGTGTATCCTCGGGGCCGGTGCCCAGAGGGTGAGCGAGGTGAGGTGACAGGACCAGTGCCATCCAATTCGCCTGACCCTGTCACTCTGGCGTCCTCCCCCTTGCCCAGCCAACTGCCCAGCCCTTCCCCTTCCAGGTTCCCAGACTGGGATTTTGATTTCACTTCTGTGCTCAGCCTCCTTGTTACTTCTCTGCCATTTGCATCTTTGAGGACCTCCTGCAGTGTCTGTAGCTCAGGGGAAGAACTCGACTTGCTGAGTGGCTGGGATGGCTGGAAGGAAAGCTCCTCCAGTGTTCGGCCGTCCTCTGATGGCAGGACTCTCCCGATGGGAATTCCACCCTCCACCAGGTCTTCCGACTTCAGAGATTTTTCCTCTTGGCTGGAGGTTGAGGAAGACTTAAAAAGGGAAAACCAAAGATGAATAGCTTTCCTGATAAAAGCAAAATAAAAGCTGACAACAGTAATGCTCGAGGCACCCCTTGACACTTCCAGTGAAAAATGAGCAGAAAAGGTGCCAAGTTTAAAGCAATGCAGATGGAGGATCCCGACTAAAACAGGTATTTACTGCTGCCACTCTGCATGCAGTCCCTCCCAAGCCATCCAAACTCTGAATTACAGCTGCTTGTGCATTTTGGTATCATTAGCGAGTTCTTTCAGCGGCTGCCAAGGGGCACTCATGTGGGCACAGACAATTCTCCCTCATGCCTAAAAGGCAGGGCTGTCATACAGGACAGAAGGGGTTAACCTGCTGCTTCTTACCCTGCTGTAAGAATCCTGGGGTTTACCAAACCTTTCCTCGCTCAGGACTTGTTCAGAACACGACGTATCAATGTCCTCGCTCTCTGGAGACTCGGCCGGGGACTCGGTTTCCTTCAGCTCCATTTCTGAGGGGCTCCCTTCCTCCAGCACCACCGCGGATTCTACCGAGACACAAGGCAGCAGAACTGAAGTCTGTGGAGAGGCACGGCCCAGCAGGCCCCTGTCCTCTCCTCTGAAGTACCAGCCTTTTCCCTATGGGATTTCAATGGAAGGCCACATTGAATGAGTTGCTCTGGTTCTTTGGTTTCTTGTCATGTCAGACTTGCTCCTGGTTCCCCTTTTGTATGGAGTAACGGATCACCTTACCCTCAGAGCAAAGGGCTGCGTCTGCGCTTTGGTCAAAATAAGTGCAGTTGTTTCCAATTGTTACTGATGAACAAGCAGGGGACAGAATGAGGAAATGGGACCTTGTACATCAATGCTCGGTTATAAGGACAGACAGGAACTACAGAGATGTAAGAAAGTACAAGACTGGCATTAAAAGTTCATCATTATCCAGGCAATGAAGACATCGGTTCTATGCAAAGTGTGCAAAAAAGGAGGCTTTTCTTGGGTGGAAATGCAATGCTCTGTGCCTTGTAGTGGCCTAGAAGGAGGTAAGAAATTTTACTAGGAGCCATTTACTTGCAGTTTGGCAGTTTTCCTAGTATGTCTCAGTAGAAGCAAAAACCAATTCAGCCCTAGACATATGGAAGGACAAGAGAGCGAGAGTAACACATGCACTGCAGCAATACTGGGAAACCTGCACGTGGCATCTGATCAGACAAACGGTTGATGAAACCACACTGACAAGAAAGCTCCTTGGAAGCCCTGCCTACGGTGGAGGAGGTTATCGCAGCATTTAACGGTGTCTCTACTCCAGGCAGTGACCCTTGACACACAGGGATGAGTCTGACCAAAGGCTCCTCTTGGCCTTGCTTTTTTTTGTCCTGAGGAAAAGGCTGGAGAACAGGAGGCTTCCCATTACGCACACAAGGGACTGGAAGACCAATCTGAAAGGCCAAGATTTGTTTTCCAAAGTAAAAATAAACAAAAAATAAAAATTAGCACACACAAAAAAAAATAAAGAAAATTGTCAAAATTAAAAATAAAAGTAAATTAAAAAATCACTAAAGCAGCTTTTCCTGGATTGATTTCAGCTTGCAGGACCAAAGTTATTTCAAAGAAGCAATTAAGAGTTAGCACTGCACACACATACCTTCTAAAAAAAACCAAACCAAAACAGAACTAAACAAAACCAAAATCAAACAAAAACCCCCAAACAAACAAACAAAAAAACCCCAACGTGCTGATCTGGTTAGCTGTCCAAGCCAGAACACACCTGCATATCTCCAGTGTTTCCAAGCTTCCCTCGCCCCTACACTACTGCCAAGATTGGTGGTGGCTTTAAATCATGCGAGCACTCACTGTTCTTTAGGTGGGAAGAGAACAACATGAGCAGAGAGAGGTATACAGACAGGTATTTTACTGCAGCATCTCTGCGTTGTTTTCAGAGGCCTTTGTCAACACCAACCAGCAGTTAAGAATAACCCCGCTGCTCTACAGAGAATCTTCCAGTGAAGGGAAGAAGGGAAAAAGACATTTCAACCCTCTAATTAAAATCAGAAAGCATTGCAGATTATCAAAGCAAGGCAGCTGCCGTGCTCATAAGGTATGCAATCTGATCACCACTTCATTTAATTACAAAGTCAATTTTGGTGAAGCAGAGAAAGATTTCACACTACTGTAGAGCCTCCGAAAAGCTAGAATTTAGCAGGTTTTCCTCCAAAATAGATTTCTTCTTTTTTTATTTAAAAAACTTTTAACCAGCATCCATTTTAATGTCAATCATAGACATATCTATCTCATATATCTATCTCTCAGCAACTTTTATCTGTCCAATTCTGACCGATTCCTGTAGGCTGAGTAGCACGGGACTTCGTTTCGGGGTAGCTTGTCCTGTAGCACATTATGCTGTTCTCAGGAGTGAGAGCTTTTACATTCAGCAGAACACAAAGCCAATTGTAAAATGAAGCTGAAAGCAAGTAATTCACTTAATCAAGCCCCTCAGACATTTTGTCAGGTCATTTAACACTGTGTCTCACGACTCACAATCCACCCCAGCTAACACAAAAGTTGCTTTAAGAAATAGCCTGCACTTGCAAATGTTGGATCTGGCTTGGACTTCTTCATGCTAGTCAAGATCCCATTTGTTGAGAGTAATGAAACTGGGTACAGACAGGAGACATGGAAGGGGAAAATGAAGTATGAGGGATACATTTTCTATGAATCAGAGGTGTTCTTCTATGGCAATACTTTTTTT
>VZTM01022358.1:468-36302 GCA_013400555.1 Jacana jacana | reverse complement strand
TTTTTTTTTTTTTTTCCTTAAAGATATATAAATATACCTGCCCAGGATATGCTCCTGTGCAACTTCCCTTGACAACTGGACTGGTACATGGAAGAGAAAGAGGCCACTGCAAAGGGAAATCAAGTGAGCAGCTACATCAAAAGGAAGGAGAGACTATATGAAAACAAAATATAAATTAAAAAGCACAGAGTTTAAAATGTAACCAAGAGCCTATTTTAAAATAAATAAACAAATAAATCAAAACAAAGGAAAGAACAAGCTGGGATAAGCTCACTAGATGCCAAAGGGATAATTTAAGGGTACAAGGCCTCAACATGAATAAGGAGGCATAAACACATTCAATCAATGCAGACTCAAATTGCTCTCTTTGAAGAATGCATCTTCATGAGTGTCAGAAACTGAAAATTCCTTAGTGCTGTCCTGGCACACACAGGAAAACCAGGCTGAGCTTTCCCTGAGCTGCACACTGTTCACAGAAGCTCATTTTTAAACCCACGGAGGAGTCTGAAGAGCAGAAATATGGATAAAGATCCATGTAGTTTTAACCTCTAAAGAGGAAGAAGGTGCCTGAGAGAGTCTGGCAGCAAAGCTTCCTCAGAACATTCATTTGCCAGTCAGCTCCAGCAAGTACTGTAGAAGCTGTGGTAAGAAGAATGTGGCTAAAATTATTTTCTCAGACTGCCACAGGAGTGGCATTCAGGCAGGTGCTTCTCTCAGCTACTCAATTCACACCTACACACCACAAATTCGCAGGAGTCACTAGAAATGGTCAAGGATAAGAACGTAAATTTTTTTGAAAACGGTGGCAATTTGATTTTGGCTCTAATTTTGCGTTTACACATTCTGAAATCCTAAAAATCCCATCCTGCCCCGTTTAAAATAATCCTGAAAACTAGCATTTTTACCCCATGGCCAAACAATTCACAGCATCGATGTCACCTCCCCAGAAAAGCCGTGTCTGCTGTTACCGCTCTCAGTTTCCATAGCGCTGGCTGTGCCCAGAGCCTCAAGCATTGGATGTTGTAGATAAGAGCTCAGGGCAGGGATTACCCAAAGCTTTACAAATATCAGCTGTTGGTCACCACCAACCTCCCAACATCAACAGCTCTTTCGGAAGTGAACTGGCACCAAAGTAAATACAGTGAAAAGCCCTGGCCTCTATGTTAAAATAAAGCCATCAAAAGAAACTCAAGGGATTAATCTGCAACAGTCTGAAGGCTAAACAGTCCTTTTAAGAGGTGAATAAATCTGCATTCTGCTGTCTCGTGCTGTAAAATACAGTGGTAACTAACTGACCCTGGCTGGAAAGGTTTGTAACAGGCCACTCCCCCGGGAACCCTCAGCGCCCAACACAGACCCTCGTACTGAAGACAAATGGAAATAGAAACGCTGCATGGGAGTATCTACCCACACCTGGGATACCCAGATCAGCCCCAAGCAAGTGGAAGAACAAAAAGATCCATGACTGTTTATTTTCATTTGTGAAACCGCATGAAACACATTACTCATCCAAAGCAACTCCATCACTCCCCTCTTTCTTCTAAGAAAGAAAGGTACTTTCCAACGGAACACCAGGAGAAAGGAGGAAGGGAATTTTTCACTGAAAACTTCTTGGAACAAGAACTGATTCTCCTTCTCGTTGCTATGTTATGTCTCATGCTACTAACTTCACTGTTCTAGATGACCTGCAGTAACTTCAACAGACTTTAAACAGGCCAGTGAAGCTACTGGCTTCATATCTCTCACCTGTGTTGGAACGCTGGAGAAGTGATGGCTTGGCTGTCCCGGTGGCCAGGCTGGAGGAGGGGACAGAGAGGGATTTATATAGAGCCGTTTCCCGGTGTTCTTTAAAACGTTCTGCAGCCATGAGGGCATTGGAGAGCTCTTGCAGGGGCATATTGTTAATGTCTGAAGAAAATGGACTGAGTGGGTTCTCCAGACTCATTAGCCAGCTTGTGTTACCTAGTAAGAGACAATCAAGGAAGAGCATTAAGTACTCCCAACTCCAGAAAGTTTACAACTCATATCAAAAAAAAAGCACAAATTGTTTTGGATTTTGCAAGAAAAAAAGTCAAAACAGACCAAGTTCTCAGTTCTCCTGACATTTGGCAGGATCACTTGATTAATTTCCTGTTTTCATTAAGCAGCTCCTAGAACTCTGAACTCCACCTCAAGCTCTCCAAAATCCACCCCAGGTAACTCACTACTACAGTCGACTCCCAAAAGGCATCCAAACCACTCAGGTATTGTAATTAACAATACCAGGTCAGTTATTTTCTCAAGAAGCAACTTTCAGCTGAAATAGACAACTCCATGTCAGTGTTGTGTAACACAGCAGCATTCAAGAACTTTGACCATGAACATGTCATTATTCTTTCCCTAACAGCAGGCACAACTATGCAGCTACTCCAGCCATAAGCCTCACCCATCTCCAATCCAGCACAGGAAGCTAAAACACAGTATAGACAGATTGTCAAGGAAGACCAAGGAAGAGCAGTGTAAAAATAGGAGATGCAAAGTAAGAGCTGATATTCTCTGGCTCTGTTTCTGTAACAGTACTTAATATCCAAAATTTAAGTCCTTGCTCCAATCTTTTCACAGGTCTTTTGTAGATTTAAAAGAGTAGAGTGATTTCAAAGAATCATCAGACATACTAGTTTCAAGAGACAGTAAGCAATAGAGAGATCCAGGCTCTGCTTTCTCAGCAAGCCAAGAGAGCTCACTCCTCACTCAGGTGCAAGATACCTGTGGGTCTGCGCACTAGGATTTCTGCCCATCCCTGTGTCAGCAGCGGGACATAGGCAGCTAAGTTTGCTTTTTCTTTCTGCAGAGGTGTCTGTGGAGCAGGATTAGTCTTCTCTGATCGGGACGCGGGAGCAGGAGGACCCTGAGTCCCTTGGGAAGCCGAGCCACTGGGAAAATGGGGGGCTGAGCTGTCTAAGGCACCAACACGTAAGGCATGACCACCTAGGAAGACAGACACAAACCAGTTATGCTTAGTTGCCACTAAAAATATCCCAGGAATATTAAGTTTTTTAAACTCCTTTAGCAGCAGCGCACGCAATATTGGGAACCTAAGAGAATTTTACCTTTTATGTGCTTCTTATAAACCATGAGGTTAGAAAAACATAGGTGATTCTCACCGCAAGCGTTCACTGCTTCAACCAACCACCACAGCTTTCCTGCGAGGAGAGGCAGCAGGAAGAACACCACGCCCCCAAGGCCAACAGCTGCTGCTTCCTGCCCACCCACCATTAAACACCAGACAGGTCCAGGTTCTCAAATTAGTTTAGACACAGGTGTCTTCAGTGGGCACTTGGACACTTAAGCCTGCGACGTGGACCCAGAAATGGCAGAAAGACTCCAGGATGGGAATTTACCAGACATGGATCGGACTCTGTTGCGAGAGCTTCTGCAAACCTGCTGCCCAGCTTGAGATTCCAGTTTGGCGGGAGCTTCTTTAGTTTGCCTCACTTGCAAAACAGGGTCTGAGCTGTGGAAGAAGAAGATATTGATGATACTGAGAGAGGAATCAGTGATGCTGGACAAATAAGACACTTCTCTTTTGATAAGAGGAAAATCTAAAACAATGCACTGTGTTACAGTGGTTTAAGCGACTTTGTTAAGTGGAAATTTCTAGAAATAGGGCCAAAAATTACCTTGATTCTGTGCTGCTTTGGAGGTCTCCAGAGTCTAGGCCAAGCAGGGACCTTGTCCCTGTTCCAACGCTTGTAGTGATGGTCACCAGCTTGTTACCAACCAGCCACGTCTTTGTCCTTCCTCCAGCCAACAGAAACTCACCCACAGGAGACCTAGAAACACATCTGTGATGAGCAGAGCTCTCAGACTGCAGAGCACAGAGCCTGCACCAACAATGTAGTTCATGGTACTGCCCACTTTCCCTCTTTATACAGCATTTTTAACATACCCCTCGGTCGCTAGCATCCACAGCCATTCAGGTAAGGGGTGAGCTGAATTTAACACCAATAGATAGTAGTGCTACTGGGCACGCATCACAGAGCAGAAGGGAACGAGCCACTTCTGAGCAGTGGGAAGGGCCAGCAAGAAAAGTAAATGCCCTGCATTTGGAGCCAGCTGGCAAGATCTCAGCCCTGCAGCAAAGACCACGATTATCCAGCAAGGACACAAGCAAAGCATCGCCCACAGACAGCCTGTCTTTGAGGCACCTCCTTCTCGACAGTTCAAGGCTGAAGCAAAGGCTGGTTGGCTCCAATGGACTTCTCTCGTTTAACTTTGTATTTAGCCAAGGTAGATCTTATCTGTGAGGCACAGCTTCAGAGCCTGGCCCTGCCAGAGTCTCAGATGCATCACAAAAATTTTCCACTAATAAAGTGAAACATGAGCCTCAAACAAACCCATCTCTCCCACAGTCACCAGCTGACCCCTACCTCTTTGGCACCGCAGTGAAGTTGGAAAAGACGTATCGAGCCATCATATCCAGACAGGTCTCAGTGAGTTCCAGGTGAAGATTTTTCAAGTTGTCATCAGCCTGAGCCATCGAATTCTCATCCGCAGAGCCCAGGCTTGAACTAGTGATGGAGGTCTGTATCCGACTAGAAGAGAACGTTTCCAACTGACAGATCACATTGCAAAATGCTTGTCCCTGTCACCCGAAAGACAGTGTGATGCAGAACAACCTGCGATACATGCACATGCCACATCAGAGAGGTGGCCAGACATCAAACCCAGGCCATCATAGAAATATTTTTGGATCAGCATCTTGTTGTGCTTTGTAGATTGTAGTTGCAGAAAGTCTATTTTATCTTGAGAGACTGAGAAATATTTAAGTGTCCTAGGCCAGGCCAGCGCTCTCTGATGTTAGTGGTCCATGGGCAAGTGCACCAAGCAAACAGTGAGTGGTAGCACCATGCTTTGAGTTCGCTACTCTAGAGTGAGGGCAAGCGTCCCGTCACCTGCAGTTTCCCAGGCACAATCTTGCCCATGAGCCATAAATTGGGGCACTCTAGGCTTAACTTTATAACCCTTTGATTCCCCCTTTTTTCTCTGCTGCATCCCTTTCGTATATTGGTTTTTTCCTTCCAAATTCAATAGCTACGTAACCCTAATTTAACTTGAAATAGAAAAAAAATTGCACTCTGAACAGGAAACTGGCAGGAGAATAGAGAGCAACTCTGCCTTCAAATCAGCCAAGTTAGCAATGCAATTTCAAATAACTGCAATAACAGGCTAGATTGCAATATTTTAGTAAGACAACTCTGATCATGATACAGACTACGCTGAGGTACAGCCAAACTTTTCATGACGTGGCAACTTCTTTGGCATCACTAAGAGTAATTATCTAAACTTTTAGTTGCTACCATTTACGTATGAATAGAAGAGAAGAAAACCACCTCATAGACTAATGGGGATATCAGAGAATGAAGTGCCAGAATTGCAATCACAAGTCAGTCATTTCAGTGTCTTTCCCCCAGAGACAATGTAGTTATGGTAAAAAACAAAGCCACAGAAAATGAAATTCTCCTGACAGCAATCCTTAGGCACAAATCTTCAGGTTTTAAACCAACATGTTAAACACATCAGTTTAACACTCAAGGAAGTGAGCCAGAAAAACGTGGTTTTATTTAAAAAAAAACCCAAACATAAATTGTTTCGTCTTTCATGTGTGCAATCAATGTCTGTGATCAAAACCTGTTTCCTTTAGTGGTGAAAGCAATGGCTTCATAGGGGCTGAGCATACATTTCACTGCTCTTCAGAAAGACAAATTAAGGTTTTCACGGCATCATACTCTAGACCAGAATAGTTCTGTCAGCTCCCTTTGCCTCAAAGAACAAATCCTAAACTGAGGCCAGAACTATTCCTCATAGCTCGGGAGGAAGGCCTGGATGTAAGTTTGCAGAGTAACAAAAGCCTCTCCTGGGAGAAGTCACTGCTTAGAAAGCCAAAGTTTTAGTGAGTTTTAGTAACCAGGACTCTCACTTGCACAGAATGCAACTTTTTCCCTTGCTTTTTTTTTTTTTAACTGTTATTTGTTAGTTTTTTCCCCCTTCATCACCCTTACTTTGAAAATCAAATTTTTTGTTGCTAAAGCATCAGAGAACAGGGCAAAGTAACCACACACAGCACAGGGTGTGAGGTGACAACCCACTAGCCAGCGTTGGGAAGCCAAGGGATACCCGTGAGGCTTTCCCAAAGCCTTTGACTGTGGCTAAGGCCGGTTTTATATTGCGCAGCAAAGTCATGCAAGCAGCCCACATGCAAATCCACCCTGCTTCCACCCACCCTTGCAGTAAAATTTCCAAGTGCTGAGTTGCTCTTGGATTCTCCCCATTTAAAGTGCCTCTACCTGCGGACCACATGTTCAGACACACTGATGCTGCGGGATCGGAAGGCATCAACTGCAGAGGATTCTTTCAGCTCTTTCACTGGAGGAGAGTTATTCAAGCCTTGCTTTGCATTTTTGGCTAGTCTTAAACTACTAGGTGGAGAAGCACCAAGCCCCAAAAGAGGTCACAGGAAGGGAGGAAATCATTGTAGGGATGTAGGTTGAAAGGTCACAGGTCACAGGGTCAATATTGGGGGATCCCGGAGGGTGATGTAAAGTAAAACAAATGCCAAAAAAGGAAAACAAAAATTAAAACGTACAAACAAGCAGAGCTGAAAGCATTAAAAAGACAAACCACATTTTGAAAACAAGATTTTAAACGTGCTACAAAACAAATGAAATTAGTACAAGTTAAAACAAAAAAACTGATTGAAATGATAGTTGGAATACTGTGCTGTTAAAGGCAAAAACACCTGAATGCTAATTTGGCACAAACTTCTCAAGTCTGAGAAGTTTTGTGCAGTTCAACCACCTCGTGTGTCACCCCAACTCACCAGTTCAGCACAACTGAAAACCTGACTGTTTCCACAGAGACCAGATCCTAAAAAGCTTTACCAATACCCTTTTTCTAAGAGACGTGGGAATGTATCAGGCATCTCCACCTCTGCTAGGCCTGGCCCAAATCTGAGCTTCTCTCCTGAACATCAAAACCATCCAGGGCCAGTCAGAGGTGTCCCTTAGCTCTGCTCGAGACACTGGGGGAGGCTCAGGCTGTCTGTAGGAGACTGATCCTGCTCTCACTGGACAGACAGAAGGACAAGAAGACATACATTCTCTTGGCTGTCGCTGACTGCGTGATCCTTCTCTGTCAAACAAACTATCTCAGTTCAGGTGCCTCAAGGTAACCCACTTGACTTTCAACTGGAAAAGAAAGGAAGAAAAGCCTGTATACTGTCAGGTGCCAATCATATGTGGGAGGTGACAGCAATTAGCATCTAAGAGGCACTTTAATTAGTCATAGCGATGCATACCTGGCCCAGTACTAATTTGGACATACAAGTTGGCACAGCACTTCAAAGCCCCATATATAAAATGCAGATATTAATTTAACCCTTCTGACTCTTCCTAATCGTGATTTATTTGCTATCCTCCTTTCAGTGAATTATTATAGTCCCTCCACCTGGAGGGATCAAAATTTATTCATCCTCCTTCTCCCAACAACCTCTGACAGATCACTGTTGGCCACAACTGGAGATGTGACTGTAGAGCACAGGCTCATACTCTGAGGTAACCACCTACGGAGACATCATGTCATTCAGCAACCTTGGGAACCATTGGGATCCTGAACTCTTGGAACGCCCAGCACCTCAGCTAGGGCACAGAAATGCTCATTCTTTGGGCTTAAGGAGTGAAAAGCAAGCGCACAAGCTTCTCAGGCACGGAAACAGATATCTGCTCGAAGCTCTTTCCTCTCTCACTTGGCCAGAACCCAAGCTCAGACAGACTCAGAGGCAGTGGCATCCTGCCATTCTGGTGTTTCGGGTTGCTGCCTGAGCACAGCCCACACTCCTCAGCAGAGATTTCTGTGGCAAGTGATCCAGCAGTGTTAGCAAAAGCCTTTAGATACAGTAGTATTCCAACCTGGTAGAATTTAACAGGTTTTGGGGGAAAAAAAAAGATTAGTCGAAATTCTAATTTGAGAGGCAAGTGTCAAAAGGCTTCTCTTCCAAGTTTCTGAATGAAAGGAGGAGATGGGAGAGATGAAACACAAAACAGGGTTTACAGCTATAGCATTAGGGCAGGGATGGTGTTTCTTCATTGCAAGATACTCCTTGAGCCTTGCAGTTAAAGTAGAGGCACTTTCCCCAGGGTACAAATGCCACTGTATGCTTACTGCACATTAACACCAAAGCAAGTTAAAGTGAACCAATTTAGGTAAGCCCTGCAGGTAAAAGGATGTTAGAGAAACCCTAAGAGACTTCCAAGGAATATTCTCTTATCTCGGCAAACGGTACTTTGAAAGACTGCTGGCAAGATACGTTCTGACTTCTAAAGACACCAGGCTTTGCTTAAAACTTTAAAAACTTGCTTAAAATGGCTTCAAGATTAAAAAAAAAATAATAATAGATCAGGGCATCCAGATACAGAGAAGGCAGCTGTCTGGTACCCAGCACACAGACTGGGCAGATAACACTGTGAGAAAGCACAGCATCGGCTCTCTCAATTTATACAATTGTTGCTAATCACAACAATTTCTCTGGCAATCATTTAAATAGTCATTACAGATGACTTATCAAAAGGAGTTAACACTACCAATGTGAACGTGGCATTCTATTACTTCTGATACTCCCCTTCTCCATCACCTCTGGGAGCACTGTACTGACACACACCAAACTGAAAGAACTGTTGGTTTTCAAAAATTAACAACTAAAAACCCCACACCTTACCACAAAAGTTTACAGATCAGCCAGGGATGCACTCATATGTACGATCAGACTGTCAGCTTGCTTTGATTCCAGCTTCTTACCAACCTAAGTTTGCCTTTTCCCAATCTCCTGACCTAAAGAGGTTTACTTTGCTTGCTTAAATGCGCTGTCAGATTTTGGATAACTAGACCCAGCCTCCTTCAGAAAAACACAGGGAAGGGTGTGAGCACTACAACAGGGAACACAAGAGCCTGCTGGAGTCAAATTTAATTTACCTCTTTGGCCTCTCATTCAGGCTTGTACTGCGAGCCCTGAAACTGTCCTTCTCAGGTGTGTCATCAAAGGAAAGGAGGACATTCGAGCGCAGCCCCTGCCGATTGAGACAAGGAGACGAGAGTTTGAATGGCTAAAACATGCAGCTGGGAGACTGCCATCCTGGGCCAACGCACAAGAACTCACCCTCAGCTTCAAAAAAGATATTGACAAGAAAAGTAATGTTTTTCTTGCTTCAAACAAAGCTTTAAAGGTCTCATGGCAGGTTTTAAGTCATCGTTGTTATTACATACTGTTTGATTCAGTGGTGTCCGTTACCTTTGTGATGTAGGGGACAAAGTCCTTTCGGAAGGGAAGGCGACAGCGAATGAACCACATGGCTATCACGTGATGGGCCAGACAAACGATGTACTGGTTAAACCTGAAACAGCAGAAAGATCTCCACAGTTTAATGCTGCACTATGATGCTAATTCCAGAGCAAGACAGAGCAGAATAGAAGGGTTTTTCAATGTGAGAAACACAACTGTTCCTTTACCTACTCTAAGTATAAAGAAAGACCCTCAAAAATTCTGTTCAAAAAAACCCAGATTTTGGACAAGGTGAATTACATCCTTTCTTCAGAAAAAACACAGAAACACCAGATGGAGCAATATTTGACAAATAGCCTTGACTCAAGTACACAGAAGAAGCATGTCTCATTCCCTTAATTTTACGGATGAGAAAGAAGCCCATTTGCCATGAACTTACTTGGAAGGGTTTGTGTATGGCAGGGAGATGGCGAACACGCTGGCGTACTGCTCTGCTGCAAAGTTCCTGTAGAGGTGAGGCAGCCTTGCTAGAGCTGGAACAGGTCAAGAAGAAAACCAAGGCAGGTGAGGTCTGAACACAAACTATTCAAGATCACAATTCAGTTTCACTCCAATTGTTTTGTATTTATGTCTTGAGGGCGGTCCAAGGGCATCACCAAAACCCAAGAAACCCTTAGGATGCGTTCCATATGACTAACCCAATCAAAATACCCATATTGAGTGCAAACAATACATTCACAGCTGCAGCACAAGCAAAACAACATTAAAACTTACTTGAAAGAAATTCTAAGAGAGGGATGGCCATGTTGGCTGTAGCAGAAATGTGGGTCAATTTGACTATTAGGACAGGAAGCGCCTTTATGATGATGTCGGGCATCTCGACGCTACAGACAGAGAGTGCCACGACGCACTGGTTTGCACAGCGATAAATAAGACCGTGTTCCAGGCAATACACTATTTCACGCTAGAAGAGTAAAAAAAGAAAAAAAACCACCAAAAGTCACAATGCAGGGAGAGAGAAAACCTCTGATGTACCGTGTCCTGACCTCAGGTAGAACTTCAGAATGGCCTGCGAGGTATCACTACCGCAAGGCCTGCAGGATGCATAGAAATTCTTACCCCAAATGCACTAACACTGAATCCTAAATAATGCTGCTGCATGTACTCTAGGCCAAAAATCTTAAGATGTGACTTTAATCAAGTAGACATTTTAGTTCTGACCAAATGGGATTTTTATCAAGGTCTTCCAACAGGAGGTTGCTGAGCAACAACTCAGCGCCCTGCAAGCGGGGCCAGGTACGGATGGAGAACAGCAAACCCAACTCACTGGACAGTTACTGCTGCACAAAGCATTTTTTCACCCCTGACCAAATACAGCAGATGCAGATTTTTATAACAGAGAAGGGCAATGCTACCTTGTATTTTAGTCTCCTAATCAGCTGCCATGAGAAAACACTCTACCATAGAGGCTCAGGCCCCGTCCCCCCTGCCCCTCCCTGCCTTCCCCATACCTGCTTAGCTTTGTCCAGATAATTATGATAAGATATTAGTGCTGTCAGTACTGGAACTACAGCCAGATGCAAATCGGTGCGGGAAAAGCCTTCTGGGGTACCGTGAAGCCTGTCGGTAGTCTTTTTGTCTGTGAGCTGAGACATCACACAGTAAGTTAGAACACCTCACGCTAAAAATACTACCTAAAAAGAAGTAGACAGGCCCTGCTCATAGCTCCCTTTTCATATCTATACAGACATACACAGAGAAAATCCACTCGTTATTACCTACTCCTGTACCTAAACAACCCTCACAAAAAGGGAAGGTGAGTGAGGACTGACAATCAGTACACTAATCTTCAGAGTATTACACTGAAAAAATCCAACCAAGCAAAAAACCTCCCCATCTCTAGGATTGGTCCACTCTTTCCACTTCCAGGCTTTTTCTCACACTTTTTTTTAGCTGTAGAATTTCTTAGAGATCTGAGCTAGCTCAGGATGCCAGCACTTCATTGCTGTGTTGCATGACTCCTCTGCTTGTTTCACAGATACTCTTAATCTGAGACACCTGAGACAGACAGAAGTTGGACAGTTTTTGTGCAGGGAAGGCTGCTTGTGTGGGCAAAACCAGTTCTGTTGAGTAAAGTTTGTTGCTGTAGTGTTATTTGTTTGGCTTGAGTGCTGTGGCTGAGTCTTACAGAAGAATTTACACGGACTTGGAGTGTCAGGAAGACTTGAAAGTGTGCAGAAATAGGTAAAGGAATGACCAGTTCATGGTAACTTAACTATATAGGTCTATGTTGGCTGTGGCCTTAAGTAAAGGTAGGCTGTCAGCTGTTTCAATCCTGCTTTACATCAGCTGCTTTGACTAGTTTTAGATTTTGTCTTCATTTTCTTCCTTCTGACTGTGAGCACTGTGAGTGCTCACATAATAATGCCTGTAGGTGAGATTCATCTTAAATGTTAAATTTCTCATTCATGTGATGTATTTATATATTTTTTTTTAAGCTGGTAAGCTAAATTTATATTTATTTTTTAGGACTCTGGATGTCTTAAGTGATGAAGTTGTAAAGGACCTTTCTGTTTATTACAGGAAAATGGTAAGTGGTCCAACTTGAATGTAAGCTGATTAGGTTTCAAATGAGAACAAGTGAGTGATAAAGACATACCTGCAGGGTCTGCAGATGCCAGGCTCCATGTGGAACATCTGACTCAAAGGCTAAGGTTGGCTCCATAAAGACATACCTGCAGGGTCTGCAGATGCCAGGCTCCATGTGGAACATCTGACTCAAAGGCTAAGGTTGGCTCCTGCCATTATCACTCTCCTGCAGCTCCTACTTCGTTGTCCGCGGCTGCAACGGTATCACGTCCTTTTAAATTAATTAATTATACACATTAAACCTATCGATGTTCTCTAATTGACAACTGCCACATGACAAACCAAAGGAAAACATCTAGAAAAGAGCATCTGCTACTTAGAAAGAAGAAGAATAAAGCAAATTAGACTTCAAGCATAAATGACAAGGTGATCACGTTGATCTTAAAAAGAGAGAATACGAAAGCTGGACTTCAAGTGCAAAGGGGAAGATCAAGGCATGTTATAATCCAGTGGTTTTTAACTCTACAGTAGTAAAAGATGAATGTTTGCAGAACTTTGAAGCTCTTTTTTTTTGCTTTTTCTCAGGAGTTACAGGCAGCTGCTGAAACACGCGCGTTCGGAGTCTGGTGCTTAAAATAATTCTCCCTCTTTTTTGCTTAAACGTGTAATTTATGTTTATAAGCTGTTAAAATAACTAATTACTTGAGCTGTGAAAATGTTTTAAATAATAGTCAGGTTTGGTCCTTTTCCAAGAGGTGGTATATTTGCTGACCTACAGCTTAAAGAGAAATTTACTACAATGGCATTTGCAATTCCAGATTCCAGCTATGGTCAGGAGGGTAATTACTCCGTACCCAGGTGGACCTGATATAAGTTCTTTTGAGCCTGAAGATGGGGAGAACTTTGTCTTTTTGAGGGAAGAAATGAATACAGAACAAAATTCTCAGTAAGTATCATATTTTTCATCCACACTTTTAACTTGGGTGACCTGAATGTGGCATTTATCTCCCTTTGGATGGTGCCTGACTCCCTTTGGGTTCAGAATTGAAATATTAAGAAAAAGAAGAAATGGAGAGTTCAAAGACTGTTGTGAGTTCTTTTAAATACTTAAAAATGTTACAGAAACTGCTTTTTTGTTGTGTTGGTTTGGGATTTTTTTTCAATTTTTAAGTAGCATGTGTGTAAAGGCAGCAAAACAAGCACGTACAGTAACATCTGGGAGTTGTATGTGTGATGGGAGTACCTGTGTGTGATCACAGAACCACAGAGTATCAGGGATTGGAAGGGACCTTGAAAGCTCACCCAGTCCCATCCCCCTGCTGGAGCAGGAACACCCAGAGCAGGTCACACAGGAACGCCTCCAGGCGGGTTTGGAATGTCTCCAGAGAAGGAGACTGCACAACCTCCCTGGGCATCCCCTGCCAGGGTTCCCTCACCCTCACCCTGAAGAAGTTTTTCCTCATATTGAAGTAGAACCTCCTCTGTTCCAGCTTGCACCCATTGCCCCTTGTCCTGTCATTGGGTGTCACTGAGAAGAGCCTGGCTCCATCCTCCTGACACTCACCCTTTATGTATTTATAGACATTCATGAGGTCACCCCTCAGTCTCCTCCAAGCTCAAGAGACCCAGCTCCCTCAGCCTTTCCTCCTATGGGAGATGCTCCACTCCCTTCATCATCTTGGTAGCCCTGCCCTGGACTCTCTCCAGCAGTTCCCTGTCCTTCTGGAACTGAGGGGCCCACAACTGGGCACAATATTCCAGATGGGGTCTCACCAGGGCAGAGTAGAGGGGGAGGAGAACTTCTTGTGACCTACTAACCACCCCCCTTTCTGATAGACCCCAGGATGCCATTGGCCTTCTTGGCCATGAGGGCACAGTGCTGCTCATGGTCATCCTGCTGCCCACCAGGATCCCCAGGTCCCTTTTCCCTACGCCATTCTCCAACAGGTCGGTTCCCAACCTATACTGGTACCTGGGGTTGTTCTTGCCCAGATGCAGAGTTCAGTGAAGAATTAGGAGAAACCAAAAGAGAAGAAGCCCAGAGCTTTACTGTACTGTAGATCTGTACAAAATTTGTGGTAATCTAGGTTTCTAAAATTGTCAGGTGAAATAGGAAGCGTTGTGGCACCGGTTTCAAATCCTTCAGTTTGAAGTGGCTGCTGCCTGGCTGTAGGATAACGAACCGAGTGACCCGTGTTTAAGAAGGGTTAGGAAATGGGATCCAGACACCTGTGGTAGTTCTGTTTAGTGGAATTCTGGTGTTTTGTCTTTGAATGCTTGTTCTAAAAACACAGATGGAAGAGCAACAGATTCTGGAAGGTCGTCTGACATAACGTGCTGTTTTTCTCTGGTGATCAAATAATAAAGTTCCAACTGCTTTTTGGTTGGGGTTTGGGGTTTTTTGGTTTTGGTTTTGGGGTGGTTTTTTTTTGGTACTGGTTTTAAACTGGACAAATGGACTGGGACATGGGAACTATGTCAACTTGATAGGGTGGCTTGGTAACGTTTTATCTAACACGGGCAGTGAAATCTCGGGGTGCAGATGAGCCCTCTGCCTGCAGTTCTGAGGGCAGTTCTGAGCACTGGGGTCTAGAAAAGGAAGGGTAAATGAGCTAGTACAGATAAGGACTGGGAGATCAAAGGAATTAAGAGGCTATTTTTTTTAAGCCATTCAGTGTTTTTAGAGACTTGATGATAGCCTCTAGGCGACAAGGCAGTCCAAGGACTGCAACAAAACCCCCAGCCATTCAAGTTTACAGTAGTGATGCAGGGCTGAATGAGCACGTATATAGTTATTCCACAAAAAAAAGGTGCTCCACAGAGCTTTTGGAAATAGGGTTGCTGTAGCTGTGAGCCATACAATTCTGAATCTCTATTGGTCTTGTAAAAATGAGAGATGCCTTTTATTTTTAGGGCCACAAAAATGGTCAGAGGGCTGGAGCACCTCTCCTATGAAGGCTGAGAGAGTTGGGTTGTTCTGCCTGGAGAAGAGAAGGCTCTGGGTAGACCTTAGAGCCCCTTCCAGTCCCTAAAGGGGCTACAGCAGATGGGGAGGGACTCTTGATCAGGGAGGGGAGCCATAGGACAAGGGATAACGATTGTAAACTGAAAAAGGACAGATTTAGACTAGACATTAGGAAGAAGCTCTTTGGTGTGAGGGTGGTGAGAGCCTGGCCCAGGTTGCCCAGAGAAGCTGTGGCTGCCCCGTCCATGGAGGGGTTCAAAGCCAGGCTGGATGGGGCTTGGAGCAACCTGATCTGGTGGGAGGTGTCCCTGCCCAGGGCAGGGGGTTGGAACTCAATGATCTTTAATGTCCCTTCTAACCCAAACCATTCTATGATTATATACAGAAGCCTAAACCCCTAGATCAAATTAATTAAGAGGCTATTGGTTTTTTTGTTGTCAAAACCCTTTGCCTGTTACTAAGAGCAGTGGGGATGTCTATAGTGGTGTAAGCTCTAATTTAGGACAAAACAAGAGAGGAACAAAGTGGAGACTTGGATGTAGTTGGCTTTGTATCTGTGGCTGTGATATGTAGCAGGTTTCATCTGGCCTAGGTGGCAGTGCCAGCCTATGCAGCTGCTCTATCTTCTCAGCAGAAGCCTGTGTGCAAGGGTGCTAGACCACAGACTAGATCTAGACTGGAAAGAGTTTTTTCTTTTCCTTCTGGCTGTTTGTTTTTTGTTGGTTTTGTTTTTTTCTCTTTTTCCCCACAAATCATCTTTCTGACTAGTTGTACAAGTGCATAAGCAGAGCAGGAACGAGCAGCAGGTGACAGTCGGTGGGACCAAGAATTACTGCTTAAAGTACAAGCACAGCTGCAGACTGAAAGACTTCACACTGAGAGTTTTGAGGCTTAATTTCTTTGATTGAATCCACCTTGGGGACTTTTTGTTTGTTTGTTTGTTTTTAATAGGGAAGCCCTTTTCAAAAAAGCCAAAACTAAGGCCAAAAAGAAGCCACGAAAACGGTCCGACAGCTCCGGAGGATATAATCTATCAGATATTATTCAGAGTCCAGCTTCTACAGGTCAGTGGGAAAGAGGTATAAAACCAGAACTTAAACTTTAAGATGTGATGAGATGTCTGTACTTCAGTAAGGAAATCTTGCAAAGGTTATTTCTTTTCTGGTGAACACCACAGTTAAATTTGAGTAGGGGATTCTTTAGTTTTGTGTGTCAGACTAAGCTTGTGCCCAAGGTTCAGATTCTGTAAAAGCCTGTATTCTATCAAATAAAGTTAATGGTCAGCTTCCCATGTGGTTTTAATAAGTGGAATATTTCTGCTAATGTGTTTTTTGTTTGGTTGTTTCTTGGGGTTTTTTTGGTTTGGTTTTTTTTTTCCTGGAATATAAAAACTAAATTTGTCACTGTTTATTGGAAAGATGGTAGAAGCCTTCATTTTCAACAGAAAAGCATCAGTTTTAGCTTTAAAACTGTTTATTGTGTGCCAGAGAAAGAAAATACTCAGAAAAAATATTTAATATAGTCTTAAATTTGCTTCTATTTAGTCCAGAATACTGGACCAGGGAAAAGTCTGGTTATTTTGTAGTTATCTTCTGAAGTGAATAACTTTGGGGTTTTATTCAGCACACTTTTTTAGTCCAGCTCTTGTGTTTTAATAATTGTACTCTCTCCCCCTATTTCTCAGGCTCACTAAAACTGGATAAAACTAACTCTGTAGAATCACTTCCAGAACTCTTAACGTCTGACTCCGAAGGCAGTTACGCAGGACTGAGTAGCCCCAGAGACTTGCAGTCCCCTGATTTCACTAAAGGATTTCATCCAGAGAAGACTGAGGTTGGATTTCTTTGTTCTTACCAATTTGTTCATCTAGTTCATCAAAAGCAGAGCTTCTGTTTTGGAGGGTTTCAGAGAAGCTGTTGTCCTTAAAATGGAGTAGGAGTTATTGTTTGTCTGATAAGGCAATTAAAAATGAGTTTTCTGTGTTAAATCTTCTAAGGGTGGTTAAGAGCAATTCTGTAAAGTCTTTATCTACTTCATTTAAAATGCAGAAGTAAATCTGAAGTTCAGAAGCCAAAAGAATGAAAACAGAAGCCAAAAAACCTCTGGGAAAAGCCTGCTGTTCTTTTACTGCTGTAGTTGGACAGAACTATGGTCCAGGGTTACTGATATGAGTGGTGAAGGGAAATAAGATTGAGAGAACTGTGCCTCTGTTAAGTGTTAAAGCTTTGCAAGTGAACCTCTTCGAGTGAATTCTCCACTATAAAGATGTATATTTGGACTGAAATCATTCAGGGTGAACTTTGAAGTGAAAAGGGAAAAAAAAAAGTACAAAAAGCAAACTGGTCAGGGATTCACTTACTGCTATTTTTGAGGAATCCTTTAAAACCTTTTCACTTAAACATCACTCAAGTTGTTTAAAGGATCACTCCTTTTCTTTTTTTTTCTAATGAAAAAAACATGAGAATAATTATTCAACATTTTTCTGTCTCTTTTTTTTTTTTTGTTTAGATGAAGGACAAACCATGCAGTCAGGCTGTGAAACCCTCTCCACCTCACAAGGACTTGAAGTCATACAAGGGCTCACCGGCGCTGACACAGTCTGTTCCACAGTCCATTCCCAGTGCTAAAAACAATTCTGCCAGCTCACCCAATTGGGTTGCAACCAGTTTCAGGTGGAGTAAACCCTTGTGATGCCTATATAACTTTCAATCACTGTTCCACACTTGGTAGTGAATGCTCATTACCTATCCAAACTAAAAAGCTATCTGCCCTTCAAAATGATCATACATTATTTAGAATCATAGAATCATTTTGGTTGGAAGAGACCCTTGGGATCACCCAGTCCAACCATCAGCCCCACTCTACAAGTTCTCCCCTACACCAGATCCCTCAACACCCCATCCAATCGACTCTGAAACACAGTCAGGGATGGGGACTCCACCACCTCCCTGGGCAGCCCATTCCTGGCTCTGACCACTCTTGCTGGGATGAATTCTTTCCTCATGGCCAGCCTAACCCTACCCTGCTGCAGCTTGCAGCCATTCCCTCTCCTTCTATCGCTCATTGCCCTTGAGAAGAGATGCTTTTAGGCATCTAATTTTTTGTAAAGTAATCATAGCTCACATCTTTTTGTTTCATAGCATAATGAGTCTCGAGAGTATTTTTATAGTGTCCTCCTAAATATGTATATATTTTTATAAAAGTGTTGTCAGAAACATTCTATTTGAGGTTTGCCATAATTGAGGAAACTGACATAAATTATACATCCGGTTACCAGTCGCATGTATGATTTAGAGGATTTCAGTGGAGGCTGGAACTGTGGAACGCCTGGAAAAGGTAACTTTTTGTTTTTCATTTAGCCCTGCCAGCCCTCCTGCCATGGACCTAAGAACCATCATGGAAATTGAAGAAAGTATGCAGAAATGTGGAACCATGCCAAAGGCAAATTCAGGGTTGGTAAAAAACCAATATCTATAAAAGAAAAGACATGATAGACCGGGCTGTTGTGAATTTACTTCTAGGTTCAGGCAGTTCAGAGTTTAAAACAAGCAGGAGAAAAGTTGTCCTGTTTGGTTTTGGTCAACTACTGCAAAAGCACATCTGTTGAAATGTGAAAGAGCGAGGCAGTGTCTTCATTCAGTGGCCTGTTCTCCTGAACTTTCCTGTTTCCAACCAAAAAAAAACAACCCCAAAAACCTAATTCTTGTCACTAGCACTCTGGGAATTAGTTGTGGATGAGGACTGCAGTAGATCCTGAAGTTTGTTTCTGGTTGTGCATCCTCTCACCTCCCCCAGCCACCTCAGTTGGTACTGAGAATTGTTCCTCAGCAAGGATGGCTCTTGCTTGGAGAACCATCCCAAAGACACTGGGAGATAAAAGTACATTTTCAGGAAGCAGTGGCTTAAACCTTGTGTTTGTCAACTGGTGATCCATGGAAGAGAACTGGAAATTACTTTCCTGACCTTTGGAATGTAGTATTCTTTTAAAGGAGAGCTAGGACATTAGTTCTGGAGCCTAGAAAAGGGTTGCAGGCTGGGAAGATCCAGAAGCTATGAACAAAGCTGCAAAGACCAAAGATCCCAAATAACTTTGAAAGGAAACTGTTACAAATAGAAAAAATGGCTGTATGATGATGTACAGGTTTCTTATGCATGAATGTGTTTGATTTAAGGTTGCTAAGCTTCTGATGGTCTCTAAAAAGTCACAAAATGAGGAAATAGCCTTCATCTGATGCTATTCCACTGCTTTTTGGAGGCTTCCTTCCTACTCTGCATGTTTTCCTTTGCAGCCATCTATGTTAAGGATAGTTTTACGAGGCTTTCCTTTCTGTCACTCGTGATATTCATTGAGGCTCCTTTTGCTCTCCAGCCACCCAACCCTTCCCCCTGCCCTCTCCTCCCCTTTTGCCACTCCTGACAAAGTATTTTGGTCTAGGAAGGGAGTATTTCTCAGTTTAATTTGCAAGGTGAAAGGCGAGTCGCCTCAAAGGCCGCCGCTCTTACGTCTCTCTTTGCCACTGTCAATTCACAGCCGAGTGGCATCTCATGGAGTCAAGCTTTCTCAGAAGCAAAGGAAGATGATTGCCCTGGCAGCAAAAGATAATGGAGCAGTCACTGGCAGCACAGAACCTACTACGCTGACAACCACACCACCCCCGCCTACGAAAGTCGCCAAACTGGGGAATGCATGGTATGGAATTAAGGAAATATCCCTTTTTCTTGATGTTCTTGATGCACCCCAGGATGCCATTGGCCTTCTTGGCCACATTGCTGGCTCGTGGTCCACTTGTTGCCCATCAAGACTCCCAGGTCTTTTTCCTCAGAGCTGCTCTCCAGTGGGTCAGCCCCTAACCCGTACTGGTGCAGGACCCTACACTTACCCTTGTTGAATTTCATCAGGGTTTGTTTTTTATATTGAAAAGTCTCTTAGATGCAGTTTCTTAAATAAAAATGGGCTAGGTTCTGTTCTGTAAAAAAGCTGGCATTGAACTGCTTGTATCTACATTTGGGAGTAATGTAGAAATTCAGAGGGGGCAGGGAAAATGCCGTGGTTGCAATTTACCAGTTCTTGGAAATCTTGCTACGGTGAGTCAGACAACTGTGTCCCATCTGGTTGCTGCCTGGGTGTGATGTGGTATCTACAGGTAGTATCAAAGTGAAGTATAGAAAAAGAAGGTTGAGCACAGCCTCTGAAATGTTGTCAGGAAGAGGTTGTCAAAAAGCAATATGAATGGGGTTTGGGTTTTTGTTTTTGTTTTTTTTTTTTAGAGAGGGGAAGAGGCTGGAATGACTTTGGAGTAGAGCAAAAATAGACCAAAGTTACAGTTAATGAAGTTACCTTGTTGGCTAGGAGCTGGAGGGAGTGATGGATGCTGCTAAGCTTACAGGGCAAGGATGCATAATGGGTTTGAAATGACTTGCCATGCTGATTACTCACAATCTAAATGTTCAAGTTAATACCACTGTATCAAACAGAAAAAATGGCTTATCATCTGTTCAAGGAACTAGGGTGACAACAAGGGACGTCATGAGGTGCTCACCCAATCTGTGCTTTGTTCTTCATATTTATGGTTGGTGTTGGATGAAAGCATAAAGGCATGAATGTAAAAGTTTCAAGCTATCTAAATTTAAGGTGTTTAATCTGTAATAATTAAGCTCCTATGTGCATGATGGGCTGTTTTTACTCCTTTTCCTGTTCAAGAAGGTCTAGACTTGTAGAGCCTTTAGATTTGAGATTCCACACAAGTCTGTTGTTCCGCTCTTATCTTAGTTTAAGGCCACCAGTACTAACGGTAAGATCCCACGTTCCATCCCTTCATCCAGGTCATTGATGAAAATATTGAGGAGAACTGGAACCCAGAACTGACCCTTGGTGGACCCCACTTGTTAGAGGCATCCAACTAGATTCTGTGCCACTGATCTATAGCAATACAGAGGAGTTTCAGAGTAACACCTGACCCATACATCTGGAGTTAAATCAAGGAAAAATTATGCAGACATCTACTTTATTTAGCTGGTGTTAAAGGATCAGCCTTGGAAAGCTCCCTCTTTTTGAGTAGCACTTTGCATTTTGTACTTTTTAGTAAGCACTCACCCCCAAAATGCTTATGCATAACTAAGTACATAAAAGAAGCTACCTATTGTATTGATCTGAAATAGGAAGCTTTTTGGGGAATTCAGGGTAGTGTGGCATGATGTGTCCTTCAAGAAGTGCTTTGGACAGTGATCACAGAATGATAGGGGGTTGGAAAGGAAGTCTGGAGATCGTGTTAGTGTGGTTAGGAGGTTGAAAGAGGTTCTCCTCCCCCTCTACTCTGCCCTGGTGAGACCCCATCTGGAATATTGTGTCCAGTTCTGGGACCCTCAGTTCCAGAAGGTCAGGGAACTGCTGGAGAGAGTCCAGGGCAGGGCTACCAAGATGATGGAGTGGAGCATCTCCCAGAGGAGGAAAGGCTGAGGGAGTTGGGTCTCTTTAGCTTGGAGAAGAGGAGACTGAGGGGTGACCTCATGAATGTCTATAAATCTGTAAAGGGTGAGTGTCAGGAGGATGGAGCCAGGCTCTTCTCAGTGACATCCAATGACGGGACAAGGGGCAATGGGTGCAAGCTGGAACAGAGGAGGTTTCACTGAAATATGAGGAAAAACTTCTTCATGGTGAGGGTGAGGGAACCCTGACAGGGGCTGCCCAGGGAGGTGGTGGAGTCTCCTTCTCTGGAGATATTCAGACCCCTCCTGGATGCATTCCTGTGTGACCTGCTCTAGGTGTTCGTGCTCCAGCTTCCAATTCCTGAGATTCTGTGATTCAGTGATCATCCTGTCCCAACTCCCTGCCAGAGCAGGGTCACACCAGAGCAGGTCCCACAGGAATGTGCCCAAGCGTGTTTGGAATGTCTCCAGAGATGGAGACTTTACCATCTTTCTGGGCAGCCTCTGCCAGGGCTCTGCCACCCTCACAGGAAAGTTCTTCCTTGTGTTCAAATGATAGTCCCTGTTCCTGAAGGGCAATCTGACCATTCTCCTACTCTCTGGTAGATAAGTCTTTAACATAACTAAACTTCCACTGCCTATGAGCTAGTCCGTCCTTTTCCAAAGCAAATATGGAACTGGTTTCTAAATATGCTTATAATAACTCTCTCCAGAAAATACTTTGTGCCGTTAAGGTTCTGATTAAACAGTTTTTGGAAGGGGCTGGGCTCCACCGTGTTACACGAACCCTCTTGAGCGGCAAGGCCGGGATGTGTTTCAGGAGGGAGGAACTGGGCCTAACGCTCATGCGGTCGCTGCGCAGGATTCTCTGCGTTCCTCTGGCCGCTGGTCTGGAAAACACCAGTATCTCGAGAGTTCAAGCAAAGAACCAGTGGGAGGTAGATGAATATTTATTTAAAATTACTCCTAGCTGCTGGAAGAGAGCCGTTGCTGAATAAACTTTCAGCTCCTTTAGGCAAGGCATCAATTACTTGGTTGCTCCTGCTGGTTGTTTTGCGTATGAGGCAGAATGGTGTTACCCGTCAGCTCTAATACTGTCTCTGCAAAGTTCTGTTCTCTAAACTCATGGTGTGGACTGTGAGAGCACGCCTGGCAACAGCTGGAGTTTTCCATGCATGCAATATAGTCAAAGCCACGGAACTTGTTTTCCAGTGAAATCAGATATTCTTCTTGGATGTGCCGGGAGCTCGCTTGCCAGAAGGGTGGGGGACCTTCTGGCTCAATTTTTGGTTGACTAAAAGATGGAGTCTGTCATACCAAAGATCCTACCTTTTTTTCCACCAAAAGAAACCTCTTGTTTCCTGGTCTGTGGGGGACAGGACCCAGGTTTCCTCCTTTGAGGAAAAATGGACATTAGAAGGGGAAAACCAGTCCCACTAGTAAGACTTTGAGACTATTCCATGCGAGAAGCCAAGTGTTAACTTCACTAGTTCTCCAGTTCTATCTTAATTGAGGAGGAGGAAGGTGGTGTTTAGTTGTTTGGGGTTTTCCTTAAGCTCAGGAGAGCCTGTGGCCTTTTGAGAGTGGAGGCATAAAGAAATTTGAAGTCTCTCTTCAGAATTAACAATTGTATATTTTAATGTCTGGGTTGGCAGCTTGTCAGTATTTCGGTTTATACTGAAACATCAACAGCCGTTCTGGAACTTCGTGCTTTGATGTTTTGCAGATACAGCTCAGAGAAACTTAGCTATAGTCTACTTTTTTTTCTAAAAAAGATGTATAAATTCGTGTTTCTCGTGCTAAAAACTTGCATCAGGCAGGACAAGCTGAAATTTAGAGATGTTGCTGGAAGGAAAATATGTAACAGGTTGAAGCTGAACTGTTTTTTAAACCACTGGTAATCCTTCTGGATGGGCTCACAAGCTGAAATTCACTCTGGAATGGGTGGTGGTGGTGGGTTTTTTGGTTTAGTTTTTCTCTTGGTAGGGGGTGTCCAGTTTTGGGATATTTTTGGTGCTGTGTTACAAGGGGATCTGTTTGCAGTACAGGATTTTCATGAAAACAGGTAGTCCACTTAAATTGTTAGGAGCAGAAGAAGCTTCTGCTTCATCGCTTGGAAATCAGAGCAGGATCGGTTAGAGAATCACAGAGTCACAGAATCTCAGGGATTGGAAGGGACCTTGAAAGCTCACCCAGTCCAATCCCCCTGCTGGAGCAGGAACACCCAGAGCAGGTCACACAGGAACGCCTCCAGGCGGGTTGGGAATGTCTCCAGAGAAGGAGACTCCACACCCTCCCTGGGCAGCCCCTGCCAGTGTTCCCTCACCCTCACCCTGAAGAAGCTTTTCCTCATAATGAAGTGGAACCTCCTCTGTTCCAGCTTGCACCCATTGCCCCTTGTCCTGTCATTGGATATTACTGAGAAGAGCCTGGCTCCATCCTCCTGACACTCACCCTTTACAGATTTATAAATGTTAATAAGGTCCCCCCTCAGTCTCCTCTTCTCCAAGCTGAAGAGACCCAGCTCCCTCAGCCTTTCCTCCTATGGGAGATGCTCCACTCCCTTCATCATCTTGGTAGCCCTGCCCTGGACTCTCTCCAGCAGTTCCCTGTCCTTCTGGAACTGAGGGGCCCAGAACTGGACACAATATTCCAGATGGGGTCTTACCAGGGCAGAGTAGAGGGGGAGGAGAACCTCTCTCGACCTACTGACCACCCCCCTTCTAATCCACCCCAGGATGCCATTGGCCTTCTTGGCCATGAGGGCACAGTGCTGGCTCATGGGCATCCTGCTGCCCACCAGGATCCCCAGGTCCCTTTCCCCTACGCTGCTCTTCTTCCAACCCAAACCATTCTGTGATCCTGTGACAGCAAATCCCACAGGAACCATTTGCCCCCTCAATACAGGAAACTTGGGAAAGTTCTAGTCAAACGCTGTATTACCCTATGGATGTACTTGGAAAGTGTTTGCCCTCAAGTGCTTCCCTTACAGAAGCTGTAAAATCAATCAGTGTTGTATAGAAAGCTTGTTTTGCTGTAGTTAGTGTTTATAATTGATTTCTTATTTCCTTGAGTAGATAAGAGTGGAGCTGTCCCTCCCATATGGATTTTGTATAATTTAGCAATGGGCGAGGCTGCTGTGCTTACTAAAGTTAAACCCAAGCAAACGTATGGAGAATTAATTCCAGTGTCTTGATGGGTAAAGGAAAGACTAATGGTAACTGCCTTGAGTTCTGAAAATAAAAAGGCCTTTGGGTCAGAAAGTGTTTGGAATAGCTATGATGCTAAATTGCTGGTTTATTTTTGAAAGGTAACAGGAAGGCTCTCACTCAGTAGCAGTGCACTTTAGATCCAGGCAAGTAAAAAAAAGTAAAATTATGTCAGTTTTATGAATTTCACCTTGGATTAAGCTACTTTTAGAGGGCCACCAACAGGTATGGGTAACTCCTTCAGTGTCTTGGGGAAGGAAGATCAGCTATATTTGATTTTTGTGATGGTAAACAACCAGAATTAGAATGAAAGCACTAACTGTGTGATCTACGAGAATACTTTTCAAGGAATAATACTGCTAGAAAAGCTTAAAAAGACAAGGTGTCTGGGGAAGTAAAATGACTTTTTAAGAGGATGGATTAGTGGGAGAACAGATGGAGGGGTGGCTGTTGGGTTTTGAGTAACAGGTTGGTTTTTTTTACCTTCTAATGAAACTTCTGTACCACTGGCTTGTTCTGTTCTGGTAAGTATATCCTGATGTTTACCTTCTTGATCCAAAGTGACTTACTCCAGTGAACAGGGTCTAGCAGACATAATGATGAGGTACAAAAGCTAAATACTATTCTATTTTTATCTTTTGCTAACTGAAAAGGCCCACTTTGCTCTCTGGATCATGGAACAATATGGCAGTCCTAGAAAGTGCAAGTATACCACGAGTTCTTCACAAGTGTTCATTTTTATTTATTATATATATATATTTTTTAAGGTCATCTTCATCACATTCTGCTTTGCCAAAGTCATTCCGTGATCTTGTGATGGAAGAGGAAAAGTGTATGAGTGTGAATAATTCGCCTGGTTCTGGTGTCAGAAGAGCTGGATATAAAGGAGCTGAGGATTCTTCAGTCCAAAACACCACAAGGTAAGAGCAGCCTTTTCCTAACTGATCAACGGTTACACAAGAAGCACAACGACCCTTCTAAATTCTGCTGAAATGAGAAAGGATAAAAATGACACTTTTTTAAGCATTTTTGGAATGATTTTGTTAATAGGATTTTATGAACTAAATACTTTCCTGAATAGCAAGCTTAAAGACTAAGGCAATTGAATGGCACTGCTAATACTTTGTTTGAGGTTCAAAGTGTTTATGTCCATGTAGATGGACACGGGTATGCGTGTGTGTTAGGTTTGTATGTGTGTGTATGTATGAAAATGAAAAAAATATGTATTTTCTAACTTCTGTAGAAATTAGATATTCTTCTGCATTCAGTTAGGGTGTGCATGAAAGAGTTTGCCTAAGAGTGTTTCTCTGTAACCACTTAGGGGATAAAATCAGTTTATTCAAACACAGTTCTTGCATTTCCTCATCTGAGTGTTCTTATAAGCTTGACTTAATTGTTGAGGTGCAGTTTGTCATGGATGGAGGGGGCTTTCTGAAATACCAATGCACTGGGTATGTCTGTGTTTTAGAATTACTGGGGGACTGCAGTTCTGTTGGTACTCAGGGAGCTCTGACATCCATTACCTCCCAGTTTTTCTTAGGAACTCCTGTTCCATCCCCTTCCAAAACCTTTCCCCTTGATAAGGAAAAGAAAGTTCTTATGGGCCTCCCTCTTGGTTGTTCAGCTTGTCTAGAAACTGGTGTTTCCCTAGGATGGAAGTAGTACCTATCCTGTTGTAAATAAAGAATAAAATAGAGGTTAGGAATACAGGAACATCGTGATTGGGAAGGTGTTTGAGAAGTGGGAGGGATTTGGAGGGTGTTTGTGATGGGTGAGTATCCCTCAGGAACAGGGGGATAAAGCTGAAGATGTGGTGAGTGAAGGTGCAGGGACACAACATACAAATCTGGAGGAAACCAGGTATCATTAATTTTGTTGCTAGCAAAAGAATAAAGCTTTTCCTCACATGGGAGATGGCAAGGGCTGGCAATAAGGGAATTTGCACTGGATGCTGTTATTTACTTTGTCACACCTGCTCTGTGATCTTCATAAAGTCATTTCTTTCCTTTTTTTTTTTGCCTTGCTTGGTCTGGTCTGTGCAGCCTGGCCAGCCTGCACGCTCCCAAAGTGGGTTATTTGAGCTGAACCATCTGAAAATGACACATTAAGCTAGTGGGAGCCCAGATGACTGAAATTGAGTATAATCAGTTGGAAAAGTCAGCAATTACAGAGGTATTTCAGGTTTCAAATTGTGTCTGAAGATGCTTATTTCTCTCTGTTAGGCATAAAGAGCCCAGGTGACTACTCCATCCACCTGAAAGTTAGGAGCTGAGTTTCTAGTTTGAGGTAATTTTGTTCTTTGACTGTACAGTTGCTGTCGTGGTAGGTGCTCATTTTTTCCTGTGGCACTCAAGGGCTATTTCTGTGGAGAGTCATTATCCACACCCTGACCTCTTCCTTTTTAAAGAAGGGAAGTTGTGTGTGCATGGAGCGTAAGTGATCCTCACGTGTTGATGCTGGTCTCGGTGATGGGACATTCAAGGTGCTTGTGTGGCTTCTGTTCCTGGTTTGTGGTTTTAATTTGCATAAACTGGGTGATAATAATGATGCCCCGTCCCTGGAGGGGTTCAAGGCCAGGCTGGAAGGGGGCTTGGAGCAGCCTGGTCTGGTGGGATGTGTCCCTGCCCAGGGCAGGAGGTTGGAACTGGATGAGCTTTACCAACCTGCACCGTTGACTGACAGTTTTCTCAAGTGTCTTGAGGAAGGATTTTTGATGGTTGCATAAATGCTCTTCTGTATACTGTCACCTTCCAGGTTTTTCTTCCAGAAATTTGTTTGGAGGTGAACCATGTGGTGGATGTGCAGATGTGAACTGGATCTGGTCCAGAGGCAGAGCGGCCCCCAGAGCTGGGCTCTGCGAATGTGGCTGTCTTATTTCTAGGGCCAGCTCAGCCTTGGGAGGTAGGCTCTGCAGCTGGGCATGTGGAGTTTGTAATCCAAGCTGAAAACATGGCCCTGACACGACTTAACTGTGTTGTGGTGGCCTGGGTTGTCTTCACTGTGTTACTCCAGGGAGCACTGAAGAGTCTTAGTGGAAACAAGCCTTTGTGGCTTCGCGTGGGAACGGCCTAGTTCTGGCAGGGCTAATAAGTGAGCTGATGACTAAGTACATGACTCAAACAGGACAGCAAAACCCAAGAGGGTTCTACAGGAGACCAGGCTTTTGTGCCTCTCTTCTGAGAGGAGTCATTAGATGAGGGAGGCCCCCGACCTGAGCTGGCTTCAAATGAACAAAGCCTGAAGAAAAGCTGGGGAGACGAGCGCTGGGACAACTTGGTGGCTGCTCGGGAGTCACGGCAAGTTCAGCCAACTGAGTTCATCAGGTTGGGTCAGTGCTGATGATACTTGGCTGGTTTGTTCCCATGCAGAACCACTTATGTCTCTGCATCAGTCTTTAATTTTCAAGACTTCCAGGTTTCCAACTGCTATATTTTTGAGTCTTTTTGTTCCCATTTTTCTGTATATGATAGCTTCCCCTTTCCTGCCTGTTCCATTTCTCTCAGTTATTTTGATGCCAGCTGAGGAATTAATCTGGCATGTAGAAATATCTGCAGTTGATTTAATATCTGGACTGCGTGTCTTGTGAAGGAGAGACACAGATGTACAAACAGCTTCAAAATATCTGAACCACTTCCTGTGTTTTAAAGCCATATTTAAACTACAGAGATGACCCAAGTATTTTTTATAATTGTGGGAGATGACTCTGGTGGACCACTGGGACAGGTTGCCCAGGGAGGTGGTTGAGGCCCAATCCTTGGAGATGTTCAAGGGGAGGTTAGAGGAGGCCCTGGGCAACCTGGTTTGGTTGGGGGTGTCCCTTCTGACAGTGAGGTCGGACTGGATGACCCTAGAGGTCTTTTCTATGGCACCATTCTATGATTCTATTTAAACTTCTCTTTTAATTGATCACTAGAGTGTGCTGTGACACTGGAACTATTAGTACCAGCTCTTTGAAATTCCTATTGGGGTGGTGTTGGTGGTGGTTGTTGGGGGGTTTTTTGGTTGTTTTTTTTCATAGAATCATAGAGGTTGGAAGAGACCCCTGGGATCATCAAGTCCAACCATCGGCCCTACTCTACAAAGTTCTCCCCTACACCAGATCCCTCAACACCACATCCAATCTACTCTGAAACACAGTCAGGGATGGGGACTCCACCACCTCCCTGGGCAGCTGATTCCTTTGTTTTTAGAAGTCTTACTCGGGGAAGAACTTTTTATCTGTGCTGAAAGGGGTTCGTTGAGTGGAACAATCCGCTTGGATTCGTTTATAGTAGCACCATGAATACTGTGGATTGTGAGGGGGAAGAAGAGCGTAGCTGTGAAATGGGCTGAGTGGGTGTGGGTTACTGTTAGGTGTGTGGGAAGGTGGGTGTTAATAAAGCAGGTGGAAAAAGAGATAAAGGTTGAGAGATGACCCTAGAATAAAGGCATTCAGTACTTGTACAAACATTCTCAGAATTAAGCAAACCAGCAAGCAAAAAACTACCTTCATCTCCTCTTCTCCTTCCTTCCTTTTCTCTGGTTCTTTCCTGCTTTTTATGGTTGTCTTTTTTAACTGCAGTAAAAACTGGAAGCTGATTTAGGTAGACTTCAGTTGAAAAGTAGTCCCCTGCTGTTGAAATCCTAGGAAAATTTAGATTCTGTACCAGCCTCCTGCTCAAAATAAGTCAAATGGGATCACATTGCTTGGGGCCACATTGCCTGGGGCCTGCTCTGGTTGGGTTGTGACTGATTCCAAGCGTGAAGATATCCCAACCATTCTGGGTGATGTGTTCTAGTGCATAGTCGTCCCCTTAGTGATTAATCTAGTTGTGAAGTGAGTGAGGAATTAGGCAGGAGAGGTGTGAGAAACTTGTTGAGAAAATAAATCAAAGGTTCTGTGGCACTTGACTCAGTATCTTTCTTATAGAATTCCCATATTCTTTTATCATAGAATCACATGGGGTTGGAAGGGACCTCTGGAGATCATCTAGTCCAAGCCCCTGCCAAAGCAGGTCCACCCAGAGCAGGTCCCACAGGAAGGTGTCCAGGTGGATTTGGAATGTCTCCAGAGACGGAGACTCCGCCACCTCTCTGGGCAGCCTCTGCCAGGGCTCTGCCACCCTCACAGGAAAGAAGTTCCTCTTCATATTTAGATGGAACTTCTTATGTTCAAGTTTGTGCCCGTTCCCTCTTGTCCTGTCCCTGGGCACCACTGAAAAAAAGACTGCCCCAGAACTTACCACTTCTCTGGCATGACCTGATAGCTCTCTTAAATCAGGTAGGCTTCTGTAACCTGCAATTGGTGTTCTTCTACCAAAGATAAAACAGGAAAGAAAAATCACAACATACTGATTTTCTACCTTTTCCCCATTTTTCACTATTCATCACCGATGGAAAAAGCATGGCATATTAATGACCACCGTTACTGAAGGCCAGCGTTACGCCCTGGTGCTGTTGCTGCAAATATAGATATATTTTTCCCTGAGCAGTTAAATTTGTGTTCAGTCTGTGCTTTTGGGGAGGCAAAATGACGTTTTGTGACCAAAAAGCTGGGCACAGTTCATTTAAATGCCACTTTTGATGCCACTTTTCATGCTGGATCTTGCCTTCCTTGCTTAGCTTTAAGAACCATGATTTTTGTTGTCCTTGGAATTGTGTTCTGAGGAACATATTCCAGGCAGAGAACGAAGCAGTTACTGGAATTCTCTTTGCTTTCTATAGATTTTATTTTTTTTCTCCCTCTTCTCCAAGAGTTTGTGGCCACTTAGAGCAGATTACCAAAGCCTTAAAGAAAATTGAGACTGATTTATTGAAGCACTTACACCCTCAGAATTTTTTTTATAATGCCATAGAATAATTCAAAAAAGGTCTGCTGGTATTTCATAGTCTGCTGTAACATTTTTTTAGAGCTCTGGAAAGCCCAAAAATTGCTAAAAGCAGCTATTAAATAATAAAAAACCACCCTCCTCCTCCCACTGATCTACCGAGGTAGGATTTTTCTGACAAATATACTCATTTCTTCAGGCATACAGTGTGGCAAATGTGAATTTTGATTGAGAGGTTAACAGTTTGCAACTGAATAAAATCTCATCATATTGGGGATTATTATTATTTTTTAAATTCTCTTTAATTCTGGGTTTATGAATTGTTACGAACGTGGGAGGGGGTTGCAGGGTATGTACTGAAAGACCACAGTTTCTAGGCTTGTGCTGAGGGAAATAATTTACTAGGGCTGTTTTAGCACTGGTTCTTTGACATGAGAAGCTTAATTTGAATACAGGACGTTGTCTGCTGGTTGGTTTTTATTACCTTGAAGCCATACTCTTTTCATATTACTAGCAAACACTATATGGTGTCAATGCTCTTAGTGTCTAACTCGGTTGACTATTTGACATGTAAGAAAGACCTTTTTTTTTTTAAAATTTAAATACAGTGCCTTTGTTAAAATGCTCAAATGTTATGAAATGCCAGAATTAAGGCTCAAGCTGAAAACCCATTAAGTTCTAGCAGTCGGAAATGAGCATCATTCTCCTCTACAGTATCACACATAAAGACAAATTCAGCGTTACATCTGGAGGCCCTTCTTCTGGGATGACCCTAATTTACATTCTTAATATTTTTAATTGCCTGCTGTGAATTTGTACTTTGCAGTGTGATGGAGGAGAACAATCTGTCTGTGGCTTTCACTGTCCTTTCCTAGACTGTCTTCTGGGTTCTCCACAGCTGGAGAGCCATACTGAAGTTTGCCCGTGGCTTTAGATTCTGAGGCTTGTTTTTTCCACGTGTTGTGCTGACTCTCTTCTGAATATTGCCTCATAATATTTGTCTTTTTTGTTTGTTTGGGGGTTTTTTGTTGTTTTTTTTGCAGTCCGTGGGTGGCAGCCTCACCATCTCGCTCTCCTGTGATGGCACCTGTGATGTTTTCGGCTATTGTAGAGGAAGAGCTCCAGCAAGAAGCTGCTCTCATTAGGAGCAGAGAAAAACCTTTGGCTTTGATCCAGGTAAAGGGCTCAGTTGCTGGGAAGTAACACGAGGAGTTTCCAGTAGCTGTTTTGAGATCAGCTTTTAGGAGTTATTATGCATTGGTACACTTGGTGTCATTTACACAATGACATTAAATGTCATTTAATAACAACTTCCTGTTGCTGTTTGATAGTCTGCTTGACTGCTGTGTCTGTGATCGATGCCTTCACAGCGTCAGAGGCTCGTTGAGGTTGGAAGGAACCTCTGGAAATTGTCTAATCCAAAGCCCTGCTCAGAGCAGGATCAGTTAGGGAATCACAGAATATCAGGGATTGGAAGGGACCTTGAAAGCTCACCCAGTCCAATCCCCCTGCCAGAGCAGGAACACCCAGAGCAGGTCACACAGGAATGCCTCCAGGCGGGTTTGGAATGTCTCCAGAGAAGGAGACTCCACACCCTCCCTGGGCAGCCCCTGCCAGGGTTCCCTCACCCTCACCCTGAAGAAGTTTTTCCTCATATTGAAGTGGAACCTCCTCTGTTCCAGCTTGCACCCATTGCCCCTTGTCCCATCATTGGATGTCACTGAGAAGAGCCTGGCTCCATCCTCCTGACACTCACCCTTTACATATTTATCAACATTCATGAGGTCACAAAGGTTGCTCAAGGTCATGTCCAAGCAGCTTTATAATGGATGGAGACTCCATGGCCTCTGTCGAAAACCTTTTCCCGTGTCTAACCACAGTAAAACCCACTCCAAATGTGTCTCACCAATGCTGAGTAGAGGGGAAGGATCACTTCTCTCAGTCTGCTGGCAGTGCTGTCCCTTGTGGAGCACAGGAGCCTGTCCTGCTGTATGGGTAATTAATGAAGATATTAAGCAGTACTGTCCTTCATCTCTGTTTTGGGGCCAGTGACTGGCCTGCAGCTGGACCCTGTGCCACTGATCACAAGCCTTTGAGATCTCCAGTTCATCTAGCTTTCAGTCTCACTGCCCATTTAACATATCCATACTTAAGCTTGTACCACTTCCCTAGGCATGAAGATGAAGGTGACTGGTAGGTAGTCACCCAGGTTCTCCATGCCTTGCCCTTCTTGAAAGTGACACCTGCTTCCTTTCAGTCCTCAGGGACCAACTCGTATTGTGACAGCCTTTCAGAGATTTTCTTTTGAGAGTGGGCTTGCAGTCGTGTTCACCAGCTCTGATCTGAAGGGCCTGGGACTGCTGAAGGCTGATATTGCCACTAAAGACCAGGATGAAGGAGGCTGTTAGTTCCTCAGCCTTTTCACATCCTTTTGTCACTCAACAGTGAGCCCGTGTCATCTTTTTGCTGCCATAGAAGCCTTTCATGTTGTCCTTCATGTCCCACACCACATTCAACTCCAGATGGGCTTTGACTTTGCTCATTTTCTTTCTGGTCAGAGTGTCTCTGTTTTTATTCTGGGTCACCTTTCTCTGCTTCCAACTCTTGTGGGCTTCCTTTTTGTTTGAATTTTGTCAGGAGCTCTTTTTTCATCCGTGCGGGCCTTCTGCCCCTCTTGCTTGGCTTTCTGCTCATTGGCATGGACCATTCCTGAGCTTGGAGTAGGTGATCCTTAAAATCAACCCCTTCTCCTGGACTCCTGTTCTTTCCAGGGCCATAACCCATGAGTGATCCCTGTCCAGATCGTAGTCTGAAGTCCCAGGTAGTTATCCTGCTATTTTTCTTGTTCCTATCTCTTGGGATCCTGAGCTCCAACATCTCAAGGCTGTCCTTGGCCTTCTCATTCCTGACCTGTCCTTGTTTGTTTGTGAGATCCCACAGAGCGTCTCCTTTCACCAGCTCCTTGATGGTGTGTGTTAGGAACTTTTCACCAGTGCTTGTGCCCTGCTGTGCTGCCTTTCCAGCAGATCTCAGGGTGGCTTCTTTCCTGTGAGGAGCAGGACCTGCAAACATGAGGCTTCTTCAGGTTGCCTTCAAGAAGGTCTCATCTATCACTACTTCCTCAGTAGGAGGTCTGACGCAGACGTGCATTGAGGACCAGTAAAATCCAGTTCATAGGCTGTGCTGCTGGTGTAAACGCAGATCTGACGCTGACACACGTGTTCTTTGTTTCCTTCCAGATCGAGGAATGTGCTATTCAAGATCTATTAATCCACTACGAAGCTTTTGACAACCCCGATGAGTTTGTGACTGTTGAAAGGGCTCCGCAGGGACCGATGGCGGCGCCCATGTGGAACAAGCACTGACCGGCGCTCCCCGCAGTCCCTGCTGGGGCTGCACTTCCGAGGTTCTAATTCTCCTTACGAAGGACAGGGGGACTGGAAGAAAGGGGAATCATGTCATTTCTAACGTCAGCCTTTAAAACACTGGGCCTAATCACTAGGTGTTGGTTAGAGAGAGTGGAAGTGGGGTGTTCACTGTGTCCCTTTACCCACCGTCCTAGATTGTGTGTCTCTTCTGAGGGGATTTCCTCAACGAGAGAGATTATTTAGTGATGAAGCTGGCGATGGGAAACGCGTTTGCTGATCTTCAGTTGTGTGAGGGCTTGTTTGCTTTTGTTGTTGTTTGTTGTTGTTGTTAAATTCACAGGTGGCTGGAAAGCGAGCGCTTACCTTGTGTTTCAACTGGGGATTGAATGTGCAGAATCACACGCCTTTCACGTTTGGAGGTGGGGTGGGGTACGTTCTTCAGAGCTTTCTGGCGAGTTGGGAATAGTTGGGGGGAGGGGGGGGGAGGGGAAAAGCCACAACCAAAACCAAAACAACAGACTTTTTTGCTTGAACTTTGCGTGAAAGTACAGTTTGAGGTACGGTTTTCCTGAAGTTAAGTGTGGAAGTCCTGGTTTCTCTGATTGTTGCAGCCACCACTCGTTGCTGTCACGCTCCACCACGAACCAGAGTGTCCCCACTGTCACCCGCTTTCCCTTCGGTTGTGCATGTTTTTCCCCTCCGGTGGGGCTGGCCTTTAGGCCATCAGGTGAAGAGAACGTGGTGGCACTTAATTAGCTCCTCAGTAGTCTTACTCCAGTAAACACGGTACAGTTTTGGAACCACTGGGTTTTAAGGTACGACTCACTTGAAGAGCTTGAGGAAATGAACGGATCCATGTGTTCATTGTTGGAGCTCTAGGGGCGAGCGCTTGACTCTGGAGTTTGCAAACACCCAAACCTTCAAAGATGATCGTTGGTGGCTTTTGGTATCTTGTGTTCCCAAGTTCTCTGTGCCTGGTTTAAATGAATTTATTAAAAAAAAAAACACCCAAAAATATATATATATATAAAAAAGTAGCCTTATCTGCACTATTCTGTCTAGTTTGTCTGTGTAGCTGTGTTAGAACTTGGACTGGTTTTTGTTCCGGTAGCGTCGGTAACTCACGAAGTCTGGAAAACTGGAATTGAGAGAGCCGTGGAAAATGAATGTAGAGAATTGATCACTGTGTGATAAAACAATCTGGAAAAAAAAACCAAACAACACAAACCACCCAGACCCCTGTGTAGATACGTCTCATGGTTTCAGGTCAAGCTACACCAAAAAAAATTCCCCTGCAGACATTGTAAACAAGCGCAATAAACCATAAAGTCTTGATTTACACAAAGTTAGTATACTTTTATGTGCTGTGTGTATGTATTCAACGCTTTAGGTAACTCTAAGGTAAACTGGGATTTCTTCTGTGTATGAAACAAGAAGTGTGGGTATTTTGAAGCTACATCCACCAAGGAAGATGTCACTTCTAATTCTGTTTTTACACTCGGTGAGTGATTCCTTCACTGTGCTGATGAGAAAACTCAGGGGAAGTTCTTTACTCAATGCACTCTTGGGGGCCTTGGGCACTGCTGAAACCGCCCTTCTCAGTGACTGAACCAGCCTTGGGAACCAGCTATAAAAACTGTGGACCTTTCCAGGTGTGAAACCGAGTTCTTCTGAAGTATAACACTGTAATATGGCACTAAGTGAGGTGGGAGTGTTGATCTGCATGAGGGCAGGGAAGCTCTGCAGAGGGACTTGGATAGATTGGATGGATGGGCCAATGTTAATGGCATGGGCTTCAACGAGGCCAAGTGCCAGGTCCTGCCCTTGGGCCACACCAACCCCATGGATGGCTACAGGCTCGGGGCAGTGTGGCTGGAGCTGCCTGGCAGAAAAGGACCTGGGGGTGCTGGTCGACGGGCGGCTGAACATGAGCCAGCAGTGTGCCCAGGTGGCCAAGAAGGCCAATGGCATCCTGGCTTGTGTCAGAAATGGTGTGACCAGCAGAAGCAGGGAGGTGACTGTCCCCCTGTACTCAGGACTGGTGAGGCCACCCCTTGAGTCTTGTGTCCAGTTCTGGGCACCTCAGCACAAGAGAGAAGTGGAGGGGCTGGAGTGAGTGCAGAGGAGGGACACGGAGCTGGGGAAGGGCCTGGAGAA
>VZTM01022357.1:65519-81738 GCA_013400555.1 Jacana jacana | reverse complement strand
CAGACTCTTTACAGATACTTTTTTCAAAAACAAGTCCACGTGTAGAGTCTAGAAGCACCTTTATTCTCCTAACAGTGATTTGTTGTTATTTCAGTCTGTTATTCCTCCTAACCTAATGCCAGTACACATTTTCTTCCAAAAGCACTAAGGGCCTAAGCCAATTCCTACTGACAGAACTGGCACTAGAACAGACCCATAACAGAGACTTATGACACAGTTAAACACATAGCATCTCACCGTGTGAAATATATCTCTCAGAAACCAGTCCACTGCCAGAAGAACTGGACCCACTGTAAACCCTAAATTATTAGAAGACTGAGCTGTGCATCCCTCTAAAGCATTGGCTCTCACACTGTGAGCTTAAGGCAACACTTACAAGTTCCACTTCCTACAAGAATTGCTGTTTGCTTCCTACACTCATACTTCTGATAGATGGGAACAGGCTCTTTTTTCCCCACAGCTGGGTATGTTTTACTTGGATGTGTTTATTTTTCCTCAATCTCTGGCTGACTCTCAGATACCTATATTTATTTTAGTNNNNTACCTATATTTATTTTAGTTTTCTTCACTCTCAGAAACAGTAAAAGGGTTTCTGTAACCAATGCTAGATACGCTGTTAAATGACCCTAGTAGATTTATGGAAAGTTCTCTGTTCACCAAGAAACTCATCCCTTATTTTGGGAATTAACTTCATTAAAATAAACTTATGCTCATTTGTAACATATCAATAGAATGGCTCCCAGAGTTGCTGTCACAGTCTGAAAGTGATAAAAAACAAAAACAAAAACATTTTATTTTGCAGAATTATTGTAGAACAGATATGACAACAGAATAGCTACTGAAGCACCCATGCTATATTCAGTTCTTAGAGTGTTAAGAGTGCATAACGAAGTGTTATACTTTAGGATCAGCTAACTGGATTTAAGATGAGAATTTTCCCTGCAACACGAGTCCACATGCCAAAATTACTCCTGTAAGGGCAGAAGAGTTACATTCAGAAATATTCACAAAATTACATGAGATCCCCAGCCAAAGAGTTATGAAAGTTCTTCATTATCATCATCACTAATGAAAATATTCCCTAACCCTTTCCAAGCTAAGATTTGCCCTTTTCCCTGCCCTGAACCAAGGATGCATATAAAGTATTTCTGAAAAGGCAGCATCCCAGCTGGAGTTAGCAAGGCTGCCCAATGACACAAGCCATTATTTGTTATTTCTTGCTTCCAGTCAGGATTCCAGCTTCAGAACTTAATGAGTTTGTGCAGAATCCTAGAAGTAGTCCAATATACTGAAAAAACATATTTAAAATAGAAAGCCTTTGTGAGTAGCCAAGTGGAATACTTGAGGAAAAAAAGGATGGTTAAGGAAGCTGTAGAGGATTTACAATTCTGTTTTGTTTGGATCTGTACAGTAGCCTAGCTCATAAACAGAAACCAATTATTATTTTTTTTTACATTTGCTTTGCTTTATGTGAGAGTTGTGGGAAAGATGGTAACCAAGCAACACCACAAAGCTGGACACCCCGTTTAAGACAATTTCTGATACCCTGATGAACCAGGATATGTTCAGTGCCTAGAGGAGCTATGGGATGGATCTCCATTTTTGTACACCTCATGGGCCACAAAATCCTAAGAATTAGTAAAAAATTCCATACAATCTCCATGCTTCTGGGTGAAAACTGTCTCCCTCTGAATTGAATTCTGCTGCCACTTGGAGTCCGCTGTGAGTTTTACTTGCAGTTTTTGCATACTGAAAGGTCAATCTGCCAGGAAAGCTTCTTAGTGAGGCTGGGGAACTAAAAAAATACTGTGCCTCAGACAGCGTAAGTATTAACATGTTAATAATTACCTTCGTAGTTTTAATATAAATTCAGTATAGACCTTAGTAAATTTGAATATGTTAATTTACACAGAACATAACCTGAGAAATAATTCTAAAAGACTATGATAAAAAGTGTAACTAAATTCCAAAAAATATGCACAATGTCATTTTCTAGGCAAAAATTATCTTCCCATTCATCTCTAGCAAATCAGAACAATTAAGTATTTCACAGCTTCTACAAGTAATGACAGCTGAAACACCTCATTTTCAAAGTGCCATCATCACCGTTTTCAAACTGGCACATCCCCCACATAGTCTGTCTTCGGTCTCCTGATAGAAGTACAAAAGCTTCTGAAGGAAGTAGTACTTCATACTTTGCACACTTTAGCAAAATCAGTTGTGCCCTCCCTCTGTCAAATGTTCTTTATTCAGCACTTTATAATGCAATTCTTTTTTAAGGGCTCCAAAACCAAAATAGACAGTTTCTTAATAACAAAGCCAACATATATATTTTATATACACGTTTTAAGACCCAATCATATTCTGAGAAAGAAAAGTACGGAAACAGTGCTTTTTTTAAAGCTTAAAGTTATTCACTTATCCACATAAGCAGTAGGCAGACAAAATATGTCTCTGCATATGCTTTTAACTAAACACGAGATTATTTTAGGAGACAAAGGGTAGCTACTGAACACAATCAACATGTGGTGGATTGCATCAAAGCTACAGATGCTGAGCTTCTGCTGCAATTTAGGGGACAGCATTTGCAAGGTTTAATACCACAGGTAAGGCAGCATGATCAGAGTACAGCTATAACAGACACACACTTAATATATGAAATATGCAGATGTTGTGAAAATCTACAGGGTGCATTAAAAAACTCAATCCTGAAGAATAAGTTTACAGCTTTTCCTGATACTGATATCTAGTCAATACTGGATTTTACTGTGTTCTACCCAATATCAGAGATTACAATAAATAATTAAAATCACCAAAAAGCCCCAACTAGAGACCACATGTAAAGACGTCCCCTCCAAGTTACACCGGGACACAGAGATAAGGGGGCTTCAGGGTACTTGGTCTACTGCCAACTTCACTGTGCTCCCCCTGGAAAGGAGGAGGATTGAGAACTCCCAGCCAGCTTTATCCCAGCACACTTCGCACTTTTCTCCTTCCTGACACTCCTACAAGAGCTAAATACAACCATAAAGCATGTTTTATAGTATAGAGCTCACAGGATTAGATATACTCCTTACTATATAAAGCTCCAATCCCTATTTCTCTCTGTTTAGAATAGGGAAATAGACTCTTTTCTTGTTGCATACATATTACAAGGATGGGATTATCACCAACAAAAATGATTAATGAAATCAATTTACAAATGTAAACTCTAGCCTCTTTTGAAGTTTTATTAGGAAGGAGGAGCAAAATTACCCAGGGAGATTTGGTGAGACTCATTCATGGCTGTAAATGAGATCTCATTCCCATGTGGTATTTCACATCACAAAAGAAAACACGCAGAGCTCACACAGCCCTGAGAGAGAAGGGTCCACGAAACACTAATTTGTACATCAACGCAAACTCTTCATGAGAATGACATACAAATAACAAAATAGCCCCCAAAGTTTTGAAGCAAACTTCTCACACTGGAACTTCCTGTTTCTTTGATGATTTAAAATATTTCGGCTTTGGTTTCAGCTGAAACATTTCCATCAGTCGTTTACTGATGAAGGAACTTGGGTAAAATAAAGCAAAAAATACAGCTGAATTTTCAGCTAATGACTTTGGATAAAAGTGAGTGTGCAAATCAGAAATGCCTTCAGTGAACTCAAATACATAGCATGCTAAAGGACAGCAGTATGCCTCAGTTTATTGGCATAGCACCTTCAATGTGGATCGTTTATTCATAATTCAGCTCCTCAGGGCTCAGTATTGGGGCCATTTCTGTTTAATAACTGTATTGATGATGTTGACAAGGATATAGAGAGCACCATCAGTAAGTTTGCAGATGACACTAAGTTAGGTGGGAGTGTTGATCTGCATGAGGGCAGGGAAGCTCTGCAGAGGGACTTGGATACATTGGATCAATGGGCCAATGTTAATGGCACAGGCTTCAACAAGGCCAAGTGCCAGGTCCTGCACTTGGGCCACAACCCCAGGCTTGGGGCAGTGTGGCTGGAGAGCTGCCTGGCAGAAAAAGGACCTGGGGGTGCTGGTCGNGGGTTAGGCTGGACATTAGGAAAAAATTCTTCACAGAAAGAGTGGTCAGACCCTGGAATGGGCTGCCCAGGGAGGTGGTGGAGTCACCATGCCTGACTGTGTTTAAGAGTAGATTAGATGTGGTGTTGAGGGATATGGTGTAGGGGAGAACTTTGTAGAGTAGGGCTGATGGTTGGACTCGATGATCCCAAGGGTCTCTTCCAACCAAAATGATTCTATTAATTCCTGTCTGTATTTACTTTCCTAGAAAAAAAAAACACGTATTTACTGCTGACACTGAGCCTCATCAACTGACTTATCTAGTGGCACCTCTGCTCCAAGTGCCTTTGAGATACCACGTCTAAAGTCTGTTCCAGTAATATCCACTCACCCAGAAAACACAGTCTGCATGTTTCTCAGTATGCTAAAAAAAGTAACATGCTACATTTAAGGACAGAAATTTGCATGGAAAACATTACATGCATACAACATGGCCAAGCTACCATCTCTAACCCTACCTTTGCTTCGCAAATTATCAGAGCTCTGTTTTAGCTTTGCAAACTCACAATAGACATTGATGTTATTTATTTTTCCATTCAATTTCCTAAGATTTCTGCTGCTTAAGTAGAAGAATAAAAATAAAGATGACAACCAGCCTTTCTTGTTTCCAGGGTCTCCCAACTTTCAGAGATGGACCTGAGCATGTTATAGGCTCTGCTCACATCACCCATGCAATCAACTCAACATTATCCTTTTAACTCTAGCCCTTAGTAGGAACAACTGATGCTTTCACACGACAGCACAAACTTTAACTTCCACATCCGCAGATTTCAAACACAAATACTGCCTGACCACCTTGATCACCAATATGTTAAAAATGAAAGTTTATCTCAGCCACCTTAGTACATAAATCATCTCGTCTTCTAGGACATCTCATCTCATTAAGGAAGTCAATGAGCTTGAGAAGCCATATGAGCAACTTCTGGTGTATGTTCAGGACTGCAGCATATGGTAGAAGCTGGCCATTAAAAGTAGAATTACCAAGTTACAAAGTAAGTGAAATAATTACATCTCACATTTTGCATATAATGAAATGCCTCATTTAACACAAATCATAACAACAGTGAATTAATAGTATCCAGGCCAGCGCTGAAGCATGGCAGAAAATCCACTGCTGTCATTCCTCATGGATAACCATTGAAATAATGGGAAGCTGACACACCTAAAGGACCATGAGACACACTAGATCAGAAATTGTGTTAGGTGCACGCTACTTTGCATGCAGAATTGACAGGAGGCACGGCGTGATTTCAAGAATGAGCTTAGAACGGAAAAAATGCAGACATAAATTTATTTCAATTCCTATTTAGAGTAGAAGACTTTCAAAATGTTATATGCTTTAATTACATCTTCTCGAAGGAGAAAGTAAAGGAAATTGCAAGAAACATTATTTTTTCTAAGAATTTTTGAAGGCAATAAAGAGACTTCATATATGGGAAAGATATTTTATATGTAGGGGTGGTAGGTGGGAAACAACTCGTTTAATGTCTTTTTAAAAAAGGTATCAAATAAAAACAAAACAGCCACTCTACATTGTATTGAAGACAAATTTTTTACCCAAATCCCAATCTTTGTCAAGACTTCCAGCATAAGGGAACAAATAAAGAAAAAACTCAGTGCACAACCAATCTGTCCATCTCTACCCCCAAAAATAAACATGCCCACAAATGCAAAAAAGAAACACGAACTATCATAGAACACAGTACATAACAATAGTCAGGTAAGGAACACACATGAAACTGCTGAAACTCTCTTCCTTCAGTGCTGTTGTGTTATGGTTAAGTAAAAAGATCACAGAAATTTAATTAAAACCTTCAAACTTTAGGCATGTTTGAATACAAGAATGTATAGTAATTTTATATTATTTATTAAAAAAATATTAAAAGCCTGAAGACTGAACTAGAATAATAAAGTCCAACAGTTTACCAGAAATACCACTAGCTAGTCCCTCTCACATGCCTGACATTTAGGTAAGAGAAGACTTCTGGAAGGACAGCCTATCCTTGGGATATTACTTTGACCTAAATTTGCCTACTGTGGCATCATGGAAGGGTAATGGATAGAGCCACTGGGAAAAAAGCAAACAAAAGCCCCAACAATGAATCAAATAATTCAGAACTCAACCAAGGTAAAGCCCCAGAAAGGGGGCCAGGATGAGGGAGGCAATGTAGCCAGGGCTGAGCAGGACCTGTGATCCTGGTTGCTTGATAAATACTACTTAAACCAATACAACAGAGTGCTGTTCAGCCATGTATTTTTTAATCTCTTATGTACGAGACAAACTTAGAATCTGGCAAATTAATTCCCATACAACCAGAATGGGATAGAAATTGTTACTAGGAAACTGAAACATTAAGAAACACACAAGTTTCCAGAGATCAATGTGTTGCTTTGGCCCTACTCTTTAAATACATATTGCATTTGAAATGGAATTGCAGAGCCATTTCTGCAACAGTTCTGAAAGATGCACTCTTTGTTTCTCTTCTGATGGCCTGTCATTTTATTAATGCGAAATTCAACAAACTAAAGCTCTTTATGGTTTTTACAGAGGAAAGTTCACATCTGTCAGTAATTACACGAATACTATCACATGACTGTTAACATGTAATGGTTATTAGCAGTTCTCTTCTTGGCTTCTCCTTTCAAGGAATTATGAGAACTTGTTTTCTTCACATGACTTCAGGCCAAATCTTTTATACAAATTATCAGCCTGGACTCACTAGGCACTGTGAGGCAAAAATTAACATCTTACCTTTCCAAAAAATCCTAGATTCTCATCAAAAGCAAATAGACTCCTGGAAAGCCCCAGGTTTCAGCCTATATCCTGTACATGGGAGAAGTGTTCCAAGCAGTCTAGGGAAACAGGCAAGGGTTGGACTCCATTCCTTCTCCAAGATTGATCTTGATGAGGGATTCAGCTATGGGGAGGTAAATCTGGTAGATTCTCTCGAGGAAGAAGCAACACAAAAATGTAAAGCTGTTACATAAGAAAGCATACAGAGTCAGACCAGAGTAAATCACACTATCTGTGTACGTATAAAAAGATAGATCACACATACACTTCATACACTTCCTTGTATCATGTGTGTTGAAAGTCTTAGAACAGCTTCAGAGTTCAGATAGCGCTGAATATGAGTGGTTGACATAGAATCACAGAATCATTCAGGTTGGAACAGACCCCTGGGATCATCGAGTCCAACCACCAGCCCCACTCTACAAGTTCTCCCCTACACCATATTCCTCAACACCACATCCAGTCTACTCTTAAACACAGTCAGGGAGGGTGACTCCACCACCTCCCTGGGCAGCTGATTCCACTGACTGACCACTCTCTCTGTGAAAAACTTTCTCCTAATGACGAGCCTATTCCTATCCCATCACTGACTCCTCTTCGGCTCTTTCCTTTAACTACATACAGTTTATTTGTATACTTTTGTGTGTGTCTGTTGGCTGAGGGGCTTGTTTGTTTGCTTGTTTTGGGTTTGTTCCTTGTTTTGTTTTGGTGGTGGTTTTTTTTGTTTGTTTGTTTTTTTGTTTTTTTTTTTAACTTCAATCCATGAGCAGGTACCTTTCTATACTTGTATTGACAAGAAGGATTAATAATTTATGGCCTGCCTCTTAAGGAATCCATCTGTTGTTCAAGGGCCTATATGGTATATCTCTGTATTTTCCATTTCAATTAACAGCAGATTCCTTCCCAAAGCTCTTTTCTGTGGCCAGCACTGCAATATGAAAATGTCTAAAAGTATAGCACATAACAGCCCCTAAGGTCCTTCAGAAAAATCCTAAACTAGCAAAAGGCAAAAGTTTTTATGGAGTTCAGTACCAAATTTGTTTAAAGACAAAATCCAACAAAACCAGCACACTTGGCACCAGTCATCCCAAACCACCCTAGCCGCCAGCCAATGCCAGTTTCAGTGGTTCCCTATGGCCTGCCATAAGGCCTGCGGGAAGAATGCAGCAATGGAAGAGCCTTGCTCCCACACATGTGTGATAGAGCACATTCATCACACTCCTACCTCACAGCCCAAGACCTGCCCTTGTCCAGGTTTTTTGACACTGCAGAAAACAGCCCTTGCTACATTTCATCCATTAAATCATTTATGAACGTTGAGCTCCAGCTTCACAGCCAGCACAGCGAGGACACAGAGCCTGGTAGGCTAAATTCAGCCAAGAATGAGCATTATAACATGATACAGAATGTCTATTTTTCATCATAAGTCACAGCAACCTTGAGTTTTTTCTTTTTTAATTTACAGAAAAAGAATCTTTACTATCAGGCTGAGCTGCTCTCCAAAAGGAAGAAGATACTATTCACTTTAAATAGTGTATGATAGTTTAAAGGTGTGCTATTCAGTCTAATTAATGATTGCATTTACATTGCTTTATTCTTCTAATATGATGCAGCAAGGGAAACGACTTACCTTTTCGCAGTTTAATAGACCTTGCAACTGCAAGACCTCTTCCATTTAACAAGGCCCTTCTTGTGGGTTTTACTCTTTAGCAATTCTCATTAAAATGCTTTGGAAGGTATGAGCATTCACCTACAGCCTAATTTTCAGAGGACCTGACTGCATACAATTCCAATTAAAAACCTTTCGGCACTCAACATCTCTGAAAATCCAACACCAGCAAGGCCATTAGAAGTTTCCAACCTTTCCTCATCTATAGGGTAAAGTGCAAAATAATCAGGGTCAGATACAGCGTAACTCAAAAGAGGCAAATCAAATGTTAAAATGCTAACATGGGAACCTACGCTCATCCCATTAGTGTTGAGAAAGGCAAACCCATCATTCTTTGTCAAGTGATGTCTGTGCAATGGATGAATTTATATACATGGCTGTCTGTTGCCAGATTAGGCAACAGCAGAGTGACTTTCCATATTGCCACATGCCTGCCCTTGTTCAGAAATTCCTTGGGTTTGTAGGCTTACTCTTTTTACTACAAATAAAACACAACACCTTACAGAGTACCCTTCATCCCAAAACACTCTGTGGACCATGAACACTCTCACAGAACTGCCCAAAGTTTCAGGACTGCCCACTACGTAAACACAGGATTAGGGGAGTGAAAAGCAGCACACTGCCGCAGTCTGCTCCACAGCTGTGTCTCTCATGCCATGTTCTTGGCTAAGGACATAGAGCCAAACTCCTAATCACATCAGAAATGCTGCAAATTTTTTAAAACTTACATAGTTCTGATAGGACCTCAGTTTGAAATATCCCTGTCCCAGAAACACCTGGGACCTAATAAAGGTTCATGTCTCATGACAGCAAAAAATTGTGAGGTTGCAGGCCATGCTGTGATGCAGACCCAGCAGTGTGCCATTAGAACCATCTTGTATCAAAGCCCAGTAAACTTCATGTAAAAAATAACTACAAGAAAAAGGAGAATTAATATAGATATTAAAAAGATCACAAGGCAAGATACTAATTTACATTAGTATCACAAAAATGCAACTGCACTGATGGATGAGGATTTCCTGTCTGCAGCATGTGCCAGAAACATTACGACATTTTCCACAGTCCCCTTTCACACAAAGATAAACACTAGAGAGCCAAAGCTCTTCAGATGTAAAGCTGATTGCTTAGCTCAAGGTTTCCCCAATGCATCTGTTTGGATATTTATTTTACTTCCTTTAGGACAAAATAATAATTACCACATTAAATAAAGTCATTGCAGCTATCATAATCAACTCTATAACAATCTTATTCTCCAGCTTTATGCAAAACCTTCTAATCCACCAGCAATTCAGTAAAGAATCAGCATATGTAGGTCAACAAGGTATAACAGCACGGATATAAAACACAGGTATGTGTGTTTAGCAACAAAGGGAAAGCTGTTTTTATTGAGTGACAAGGAAGCAATGAACATGGGCCAACCTCTGTACTCATGGATTTCAGTGAGCATAAAAGCCCGATGAGAATGTGGCTCTAAAACAGCAACACATGAACTGCAGCAAGCCCATCATTTCCATCAGATCCTTAACCAAATAGCCACACCTGAGGAAAACCCCATCAGGGCTGGGGAAGCCTTGATTTTGCATTATCATCATTGATTTACACAGAAAAGATATTCCCTGTAATTGCCCTGTTTCACCCTCACCTCACAAGCTTCCATTCCTATTTGAGTATCTAAACAGACATGGCCAAAAACCTGGTGCCCTCTGACTGTCACAGTTTGTACCAGCCCCTGGGATCTTGCCCGACCTTCCTCCATCACCAGGGCTCCTTCCAGCCAGAACCTTCTGCTCTTCACTACTACATGCCTCCAGACAGTCTTCTAATACAGCCATAGCAGCTGCTCTAGTTCATTTGTATTTGCCTCACACTGCAGACCTCTTTAGGTCACCATTGGCAGATACACCTCTTGCCCTACCCATGGTACAGCTGTGTGCATCTCAATAGTACACCTGATCTTTTGACTCCTTTCTGCTGCTCTTTCCTTATGTTTCAGAACAGACTGCCACTCTGTTGGCCAGACAAATCATCCAGCCCTTTCTGGTTTCCACTGTATTTGTATCCAATGTAATTTGGCTACTGGGGAGGAAGAAACCATCAAGTCCTTTGGGGATTTTAATGAAAAGTAGGCTTCCTCCTTTCACTTTCGTAACAGTGGCTGCAGTGCATGAGAAACCTCGGGAGCTGTGGGAACAGATGGGGAAGCCTCTCTCCACCTGAGTGTGTGGAAGCAGCCCATCTCCACACCATTCCTCTTTCCTCACTGACTCCAGAGCAAGGAGCACATGCTCTGATCCTAACACGAACACACAACTACATGCCAGCAGCTTAACAAACCAGCCAACTCAAAACAATTTCTAGCCAGCACTAAGTTATTATTGGAACACAGATTTACAAAAAAGGCAACATTTCATTCAGACCAAGTCCTAAGGATCGCTAAATCAAATTTTGCACAGGCTAGTATTACTCTACTAGATAGTTACTCCCTTCATCAACACAGAGAGAAGAAATCCCACAGTGATGACATTCTCGGACTTGTAAGTTTTTGCACCCCTAGTATAAACCACAGTCTCTGAACATATTCCCACTCACAAGTACCACCACACCCAGACTGCACATGCAAGGCTTTTATTGCATTTAATTTTACACAGTGAAACAGAGACTGCACTGCAATTTAGATACTAAAAGTGGATGGCTTAAGTGTAGTGCAGCAGTGGAAGCCACAACTGGATGTGTATAGGACAGTACATACTGAAAGCTGGCTTTATATATTACTAGGAAGTAATTCAGTCTGAAATGACCATCTGAGTACATGCTTGAGCTTACAGTAATTCAAAGTCCAAATACTCTTTCTTGGCAGTTGTGCCTAAATCCACAAGAAAGTCTCAAGTCCCAATCTGCCACCCCATTAGTTGTCAGCACGTATCAGTCTTCAGCAGCAATAAAAGCTATGTACTACAGAGAACACTCAGGCAGACACCCCAGTGCTGAACCTTCAGGGCAAGCTCTGCACAGGTTTCTAACAAAATCAAACAGAATCCTGAAACATCTCATAGCAAAAACACTACCTTTGGTGCTGTCCCAGGTAAGACTGAGTCAAACACCATTAAATCCTTCCATGGATTTTGCATAAGGCTGGGCCGACAAACAGTAGTCTACCTGCCCTGAATGTGGGGTGTTTATTTTGAAATGCTGCCAGGCAGGTTGGCCTTACCAGCACAGAAGGGTAACAGCTTGGTGAGACTGTGCTGCAAACATAACAGTGGTAGCAGCTTTTCTAATGCCAACTCAAAAGATGCCTACAACTTTGACGGAGAGTCATCTTCCAAGGAATCATACTCGTAATCCACTTGGCCATGCACAGCCAAAACAGGTAACATCACTTAATGCCATTCAGAACATAAAACATCAGCAGCCCTCTTAGAAACATAATTCATGCAAACACCAAGTTTAAGTTACCACTTATTAAAAAAAAAAAAAAGAAAAAAGAAACAGAACATACCTTCAGTCAATGAACATCAAATAGAACTGTACCAGTTCACACAGAGCAAAATCTGCTCCCAACCCTGAGCAGTAGCACACTGCTATTCACAAACAGGTGAGGCTTCTTTGCCACTTGAACTCTTACCTTTTCAACACTTGGAGATTAGATTCAATTAAAATTTAAACACTGGACACAGTACACAGCCATAGGCATATTTTTCAGTCAGCAAACCACTAGAGAGAGTATTGAAAGGCCTATTATGAAGGCCAATCACTATCCTTTTCTTGAAGGACCACATGAAAATTGGTGACTGTTCCACAATGGATTGAAAGGGCCTTTTGTCTGAAGGAAAAAAGGACAAGGAGTCACAAAGTATTGCAGATTCATTTGTAACTCATGGTTTTTGAAGACACTGTATAGCTTCAGTTAAGAGCAAACCAAGAAAAGAATAGGCTTTGAAAATGTTATGCCACATCCTTTTCCTACTATGTACACACAGAGCATATTTGTAGATTAGTTTCTTCTGTATAACTAAAAAGATGGGCAGGCATTCTATATTACTGTTTTACAAGAGAAGTTTAAAACACATGAAGAGTTTTGACTTTAGTCCAAAACTCTAATTAGGGTCTGTAACACTATTTGCCTTGTCTAAACAGAAAATTATCAGAAGCTTTTGGGTACACGATCTAGTAAAAGTGTAATTGCACTGGGATAATAAGTGAAAGCATTGTCAGTGCTGCTTAATAATCATTTTAGTAAATGAGCAAATTTGCTACTACCCATAAAGTATATGGTGGCCTAATCAACAGAAAGACATCTTCTATATTGAGAAACCAACATTTGATTTTTTTAATTTTGAAGTTCCTCACAAAAAAACGACTATCACATCTGCTGACAACTTCACAGAAATCAGAAATGTTTCACTTCTCCGCCTGTCCCAATCACATTTTCAATTCTCAGGTTTTACACGCAAATGCACAAACACACAAAACGGCATTTGCACACATGATTTCATTACAGAGGTTCTAAACAAGCTTTACATGGACAAACTTTCAGCAGGAAAGACAGTAGGGGCTAATAAGCCAAACCAGATTTCTTCTTATCCATATCCAAAACTAGGGAATAACTGCACTGCCATTCACAAACAAAAGTCACAGCTGTCAGACTTGCCTTCCTCACCCATCTGTTCCATCCACGTACTGTGAAACGAACAGTTAAAAACCATCAGTTTTCACCTTCCAGCTTCTTACCAGATCCCAGAATTTATATTCCTTGTGCTCCTAAAACCCCTTCTGCAATCAAGCAACGTATTTTGCACACACAATTGGTCAAGGTGCCAGCTGGATTTAGCTCTTCTGGCTGCATTACCAAATTTTATCAAGCAAAGAGCTGCTCTTTGGCATGTTACAAGACAGCACTACCAGGGCAAAAATCTTTGCTGGTGCACCCACGATGCTACTTGCATGGTGCTACTGAAGTAAAACTCCTGCAATGCCAAATATATCCCCAAGGTAACTATACAGCCATTATCTCACACTTTGTAAAACACTAACATATAGTCCTCAGGACTGCAAAGAGAATCATGCAAATGCAAAGGCAAAACAATGCTGCACCAAGCTCAGAAACAGAGCAGAGAGATGTGAACCACACAGCCCCCTCCTAATCTCAGTGAAGTTCAGGGCCAAATTCTTTCATATAACAAGGTTACAGAATGTTGCTTTCAAACAGCTATTAGACTGGGCACTTTCCCCTGCTAAAATAAAGGCACTTTGCTACAAAGTTAACTATTTCACTACTGTTCATATTTGTACACAGAGAAAACTGCAAGAGAAAGCTGGTGAAGCATCTGAGAAGGGAAGAAAAGGCAGAAGAAAGAAGTGAGAAACTCAAGCATTGGGACAGTACAGAAAAACATAGAGGAGACAGTAGCACCAGCCACAGGTCACATTTCCCCAGAGTAACCTGGACAATAAAATCCTTATTATTAACTACAAGTTAACTACAATTAACAGTTCACTATAAGTTATTTTTCTTCCTTTGATCTCTGTACAAAACCTCACTGCCCCACGGTCTTCTGCTCTAAATTGTTCTGCAGCTTTACTTTTATCCTCTGGTGCACAGTGAAAAGTGGAGTTTGACCTTTTGGAGTGTGTAAAGCACCACACCACATTGTTTTGAGGAAACACTTGAGAATTGTAAATTTTTTTTTTTGTATTCTACATGACTAGCATTACTTATCAGTGTCCAAAGACTTCTAAGACACAGGCCCTGAAATCATAGTAGGAAATACAGTTCCTAGAATGACAAGAGGCAACGTGTGTGGGTGAAAAGGAACACAAATGTAACAGCCTAGGGGAATTAATACCAAATACAGGTTGCCTACAACTGCTGACAGGCACAGCTTTGGTACTCCCACCATTGCTAGAAGAAAATTCAAAGAAAATATAAAATGCATTACAAGCCACTGGAATGTTGTTGTGCTTTCTCTTCAAAACAGGCCCAAACAGATTCCAGACAGATATTTTCTTAAAATTTGGAAAATTGCAGGAAGGTGTCCTGACATAGCCTCATTTCCATTTCTTTGAATGAGAAATGCTCTGTAAGAAAAACCAATTCAGAATCAGAAGCAAACACCCCTCAACACACAAAGTACTTGGAGATGTTTGTGTTCAATTTTTAGGCTCATTACCATATGTCAAACAAAACAGTAACTCTCAAACATATGTTCCTTCTTCAGCATCTGTCTGGGTAAAAGGTCTTGCCAATAGGCCCTCTACTTACGGATAACCCTGAGAAGAGTTTGCAAGGTACTTGGTGTACTTCATCATGACACTTTCTTATATAGTAAATTTCCCAGAGTTGTGACCTTACCTCCTTACATGCTTATACAGCACCTGACACAGTACAAGCCTTATCTTGATTGGCGTCTCATTACATTTAACAGATCCTGCTGTTCTCATAAAGGGCCAAACTGCTCCAACTCCCATAACACAATTAGTGGGATAACACTCCCAGTCTATCAGCAGTGTTCAGCTCTAGCAGGCTGTGACGGCACCTCACAAAATTCATCAATCTGTTCTGACCTGGAAATCATTCTGCGTTTATACGGTTTGACTGCATTCACAGAAACAATTGTGGCAAGGGCACAGTGTCCTGCTCACAGCAGCTGAAAGACTCCAGTTAGTAGCATTCAACAGGTTACTACCCAGGATTTCCATCATAGCTACTGCAAATACATTCCTGATTAACCTTGACATTCTGCATGCAGCAGTCTTTTTCACTTCCTATTTAAAAAGATTTTAGTTTACCTTCCTTGAATCATCGCATTTTGGAAAATATTTTGTGACTGCATCAGGAACTCAAAGAAACAGAAGGAAGAAGCTTTATACATACACTGGTTGTTCAAATTTCAAAGTTAACAGAAAAGACTTCCCACAGAATATCATTAGTTGCCTTGAGGTATATGAAGTATCTGCACATTTTCAAGCTGGAATCAACCAAATCAGTTCAGAGGAACGTGACCTCGAATAAAACAGATTTTCTGTGGTGCCTCTTAGCTGTCCTAAAGAGGGTAGATCTGCTACTACAAGTGATTCACATCTCAGCATGCTGAGGGTGGGGAAGAAGCTTGCACTATTCATTTACAGCTCAACAAAGGAAGCAGTGCATTCTGACAGAGAATGGAAGAATATTGCCAGCTGCCACTGCTTATCAACAAATTCCACACCTAATGATTATGTCTTTCATGCACAGTAAGAAAGACAACGAGCATTAAAAAAAAACAACCAAACAAACACCAATTCCATTGCCTTAGCTGTCTGTAAACTTAAGGCAGAAAAAACAAATCCTCAAACGGGCGGACCTGTGCAGGAGCAGTAGCTCTGGCACAGCAGCCTTCGTCCCTACCTTGTGGTATGTCAGCGTTCGCAGCAGCCTTTCACAAAAACCTAAGGCAGCAATTCAGGAACAAACGTACCGCTGGCTCAGCGCGTCTGGCCACGAAGGCAGCCGGGGATAAACGGCTGCGCTCGGAAAGACCCGGCTCCCTGTTCCCCGGGCGCGCAGTTAATCATTTATGACCAAGGCTGTTACCGAACAGCCTTGAACAGCGCAGCCCAGCTTCGTCTCCGGCAGCCTCTGGGGGCTGGCGGAAGAGGGCGAACCGCGGCGAGCGGCTCCCAGGCGCTCGCCGGGC